>ML810952.1:217050-268535 GCA_009831015.1 Picea engelmannii
GTTATTCATGTAGTGAATATGGTCACAAATATTTTGAATGTAGAGCTTATGAAAGGAGATATAATGGAAGATTTTATAACACCATAAGGTGTTGGAGATGTGATCAAGTAGGACACATTGTTGTTCATTGTAACACCATGAGAAACAATAGCTGTAGTGGATTTGGCCATGATGTAGACCCCCAGACCCGCAGGTTGGGATCCTCATAGGATCTTTTCTTTCCGTCCCTTGAGAGCTCGATTAGCTCTTTTATTTCCCTTTCAGGAAATCAACACCCACAAAAAACCTTGAGGAAACTCCTCTTTTATATCAGGATACCAGATTTCATGATTTCGAGAATCCTGTGGTCAAGTGCCTTATCTCTTCGACCTCCGAAACCCAAAATACTAACGCTTGCCTTTCTTGATGTCAGTTTCAACTTTTAGGCTTTCATGAATTTGGCAGTTGCAATGATGTGCAACTCTTCTCTCGACCCTTGGGGTCCTGAACTTCTGACTTTCGATTTACCGAAATGAAAATGTTCCAGTCTTCCCTTCCTCTTCATGGTTTCTGGATTTCAACCACCGAAAAACACTTCCACTTTTTCCTCGGGGCTCTCGAACCTCCGAACCCCAAATGATGAAATTACGTCTTCTGAAATCCTTTCGAACTTTCACATACCGGGTTCTCCTCTTTACTATATCGGTTCTCTCTTTGATAGGACTTTCGATATATCGAATCCCAAAATTCTGAAATTTTAAGGTTCCTCTTCCAAGGAGATCAATGGTTGTGGACCTTTCCTCGCTCCGACGGTCAGCGCAATTTTGCGTACCGGGAGTTTGATACGTCAAGCTCGAACCCTATGTCCTCTCCACCTTCCGGTCTCTGAAGTCTCAAAAACTTAAACTTGCTTCTCCTTACTTCCACACATGAATACCTCCATTTCGCGTTTCAGGGGTTTGGTCAGCCAAGTCTTTTGGCTTGCACTTCGGACTTTCGAACCCCAAAATTCTGAAATGATATGATGGTCCTGGGAATCTTGATCAACGACTTACATTAATCTATGCTATCCAAAGGATGGCTCTGTCCTGACCGTTATCCACCTACCATCTTCCGCAGATCCGACGATCTTTGTTGTTTTTGGAGTTCTCCTTGGAGAACCTCGACCATCCAAATTCCTTCTTCAAGAATCTCTTCTCTAAGTCACCTCAGTGATCCTCTTCACTTTGACTTGGCCTCTGCATGATGACCAAAATTCATTTCCTTCTCTTCAACACTTTGAAATTGTTGACCCTCCTGAGCTTCCTTTCACCAACTCAAGTCTCCTAAAAGACTTTTGCATGCACTCATTGCGGCACTTCTTCAAATATTCCTAAATATTTGAATCTCTTGACTCTGTGCAACTCTGCAACAACAGCCCTTCAATCTCTCAACCTTAGTCTATGTGTTCTAAGGTTTTGACCAGCCTGCGCACACCTTTGCATGGATTTTGTGCTTGTCTTGCACTTCAGTTGAAATGAGAACAACGGTATCCCTCCTGAGCTTTCAAATATGAACTCTGAACCCGTCAACGCACTCCTTGCGGATGCTTCACCGCACTCCTTGCAGGAACTCTAACTCAAGAAGAGAAACAATTGAAACTCATTTCCTTACTCTCTCAGACTACAAACACTTAACATGAAATCATACATACATAGAATAAAAGCAAATGCACAACTGAAAGAGTAAAACAACCATAAGCATATCATTCAGCATGTATACATAGAAAACATCAGAACCCCATGAGTCTGAATCAAAGCTTCATATATTAATTTCAGAACTTATATACATGGATTTTTCTACACATCTCTCTGCTACAACTCTTCTCTATGCTCTATGATATCCTTTATAATGTTACAATGATACCAGATGAGGGTGTATATAGTCAATTTTCCCTCCAGCTCCTAAAGTTGTCTAATCTAGAAATTTAAATCTACCTACTTTCATTAACTATGCATAAATGCCTCTACACCTTACAGATGAGAGTGAATCACTCAAGATCTATTTACAATATAGAAGTACACCCTTATTAACTATTACATTAAAGTTTGCGCATCCAAACTTTCAAAATATTTCAAACAATTTTAACATGTGCCAAAAAAATGCGATGGCGTTTGTCCCACGCTCGCTTGTTGTTGGTGATGCTGCTGCATCAGGCCACAAATCCCAGGATTGTTGGAACACAAGAAAAATGTCCATGATGAGAACTTCACATAGCATGGCTAGAAGAAGGAATGAAGTAAGGAAGGGAGAAATCTTTGAAAATATGGATGCTTAGAGCTCAAGTTATGAGAAGCAGGGACACCTTCATAAGTGGGTCAAGAAGACTAAGTAGCTAGAATAGAATGGAAGCCTTAAGGGAAGCTCTAGTAAGTCATCTACTGAAGCATACACAAGTGGAAATGGTATCAACCGCATACATACATTTTTTTAACCTTGATTAGGTCACGTACATACACGAGTTGTTGTGCAGCAGACCACGTATATGTGGTAAAGCCTTGGGAAAAATGCAATGTACTTGGGTTGCAGCTTGATGTGATGGTATAACTCTATGTTGTAGGGTCTGAAATGGTTTGTTACAGGTTTTGACACTGTTTGTTACAGGTTTTCATGATCCTATATTAAATTATGCAAAGTGATGATAAAAATTAATGAAATGCCATCTTGGATGCATGGCACTAACCCATGAGTGTGGATTATGACATTTTATGCTAAAGAACAATGTTGGTTATTACAGTGAAGTTATGTCACCTTGGTTATATGATGATGATGCTAGCTAGAGATGCCATTGATCTATTGAAGCAAACTATTAGTACATTGGTAGAGGCACCTACTAGAAGTTTTGATTGGCACATATTCTATGGTGGACTTGGCACACATGTATGAGGATTCATCTTGTTGTGGTATTGGTGCATGGTTGGCATAATTTCTTGGTACAAGTAGTGATACATGTTGATGTACATGTTTGGTATATGTTTGGATGATGAGTACTTGGCTAAAATTACATCATTGGTATTACTTGATTAACATATATTTTGGTACATGAGGCATTTGATGATTGAGGCACTTGGTTCATGGTAGAGACATATCATGAGTGATATGAAACTTGTTTCGCATGTTGGTAGATGCACATGGTTGTCATATTGGTGGATGCATATGGTTGGTATATTGGTGGATGCACATGTTGACATGTTGATAGAGGCATATGGTCGATACATTCCATGGATGATATATTTTGGCACATTGTATGATGTTGATGTACATGGGTGTTGTGCATGGGTGTTGTGCATGGGGGGCACATTTTGGTACATGACGTACTTGGTTGATATTTTGTTCATGATTCTCTATTTTATTGTTGACATATCTTTTGTTTCATGATGTATGGTATGGCACAAGTTTGATGCATGGATAGGTCCAAGGATCGTCATTGAAAGAAAAGTTGATCTACAATCCGATTGAGTAGTAGCAATTGCATGTTGATCATATTGAAAAGGAGATAGGGGCACACATACCCATAGGGGGAGTTATTATTATTCCCATGATTCAAGGAGGAGATATTTATCAGATGCATACCTAGAAAGGAGCTCTATATTTGAAGAAAGATCACAAAGGCATAATTCCAAGGGGAGCGATGGTCACAGGGGGAGTATGAGTAATGTATCTTCAGCATTACATCAGAGTGATATCCATTTTTCAAAAGGGGAGATATTATTCAGAGGAATATCAAAGGCATTCATATAGGGGGAGCATCCCCAAGGAGAGTTCAAGCGATGGGAGTAGTCCCAAGAGGAGAATGACCCATTTCCATTGATGTCAAAGGGGGAGAGTTAGTCACATTGATGTGATTGATGGAGGGAGATAGTCATATTGATATGATTGATGACTATTGATGTAGATCATGCCTTGTCTACATGTTGACATCAATTATTGGTGTTGACATCAATGTTGGTATTGCCATCAATGCCAAAAGGGGAGATTGTTGGATCATGTTGTCATTGATGCCAATGGTTTGATTGATTTATGTCAAGTGATTGATTGATGCCAAAGGATTGATTGATTGATGATTGATGTCAAATGTAATATGTATTTTCCTTGATGAGATTATATAGATGTCAAGTATATGATGCATATGGTGTCATGCATAGATGAACATGGATCAATGATTTGTCATTGATACATGATGCAAAGATGAAGATGGTTCAATGTGGTTTCTTTGATATATGATGCATAGTTATATTGATCATTATAGTCTTATCGTGGTTGATAAGGTGCAAAAATGGATGAACTCCAAAGTGGTGCCCTTATGCTGAAAGCCCTCATGGGAAGATGCTTTACGTTGAGTTATCCTAGAAGAATGGTTGGAGGACCCATGTTTGAGTGTGGAGTAATAAGATGAAGATAAACGAATTTTTCAGTGAAACTATCCTAGATGGATAGTGCTTGTAATTCCATTTCTGGTGGTATGTGGAACATCACATAACTCCTCACAGTTAGATAGTTATGGCCATGAGAAGTTGGAGAACCCGGGTTTGGGTAATGGACCCAATTTTCTTTGAAGGATAATGGTACGAGTTTTGATATATTTTTAGGTAAGACTATTCTATATGGATAGTACATGTCATGCCATTTCTGGTGGTATGTGGAACGTCACATAACTCCTCACGGTTTGAGAGTTATGGCTCTATGAAGTTGGAGGACCCTCATATGTTGGCTTGAAGCCCCAAAAGGTCAAAGAATTCAAAGAGCTTGCAAACAAGAAATTATTATTTAAATGAAAAAGTAAAGTGACAAAGTCAAGAAGGATTATTTAAATAATAAAGTGAAGTGACAAAATCAAAGAAGATTATTCAAATGATAAAATGAGGTGACAAAGTCAAGGAGGAATATTTAAATGATAACGTAATGGAGAAATTTCTAATTATGGAAAGTGGTTAACCCTAAAAATGAGGAAAATACATTAAGTGACCTATAAATGGGTTAAGTGACCTATAAATAAGTTAAGTGACCTAGAAATGGGTTAAGTGACCTAGAAGATGGAGAGTATAAATAAGAGGCAAGGCTCTCTCATTTTACATCAAACTTGAGCATATTGAAGATATATAGGTGACTAAGGTAACAAAAGGATATCTAAGCCTAATTTCAGAGGGAAGGTGAAGAAAACAGGGCCAGAATTCAAGGGGGGATAAATTATTTTGATGATGCTTTCTAAGGTATGTTATTTATAGGTCATCTCACCATTTTTGCAATAACTTTTTTATATATAACGATTTAGACTGTGAGATTGATATGAAATTGAGGAAACATATCCAATTATATGTGGTAAAAAATTCATCTTGTGGGTCATTGTATTTTTGGAGATACACTATGTGTAAAATAGGGTTTGTGGCTAGTCTTGAAACTATTCTAAAACAAGTGTTTCGGGTAAAAACGTCATAACTTCTTCATAACAGATGAAAATTTAGTAAGACCAAATGTGTTGGTTAGAGTATAGTCTGTATTATTCTTTGTAGTAGTTTTAGATCAATTCAAAAAATATTTCGTGTGGGGCACGCTCTACAAGGTCGCTCTCTAGAATAAGACAGAATTTAGCAAGGTATGCCATTTGTGCTATAACTCCTTTTCTGAGAGGTTCCAAGTAGTGAAACCTAGAGGAATTGTATAAAACACATTGAATATAATTTTTTATCAATTTCATATATTTATTCATTGCAAGTACATAGTTATGATTATTTCAAGTTAGGGTTGTTGACTAATCCAAAACTAGTCATGGTTGAGACAAGCAGTTAATGAGTTGGCACATACATGAGGTGTATAGTTGATGATGTTGGTACATATTGATGAGTAGTTGACACATGATTGGTATATATTTAGTACATGGTTGGATGCAATTGTTTATGGTATATGTTGATTGTAGGTTGTTTGATACAGGTTGGTGCATGGTTGATGCACTTGTTTATGGTACAGATTGATATTTGTTGAGGATTGTTTCCTTATCTTAGTTAGTGTTGAGGGTGTAATATGAGTCTTTCATTATAGAGTTGGTTCTCTTGTAGAATTTTACTTTATTCAGTTATTTTTGAAAAACCCCAAGGATTGTAGTCCGTAATAAAAAGAAAGTTGTACGTACATCTTGTGTTCTTTGTGTTCTTTGTGGTGATGACTTGTTGATGATATATTGTTGATATGTGTTCACATCTAACTGGTTATAAATGAAAACATTGAGTAATGATTTAATGGTGATTGTTAACTCAGGAGTTTTGTGTAAGAGGGAAGTTTTGGGAAAAAGAGCCCTACACTGTTCACCCCCCCCTCTCAGTGTAGTCGGTGTGTCCAACATCTATTTATTAAAGGTGCGACAATTTACTAAAAATGCACATTGTTATCAATGCCAAAAATTCCACCATGAAGCATTCCAAAATAAATCACAATTAACTAGATCATCAATCTCACTTAATCATCAATGTTTCAGGTACAACATATTATTCTATCACTTAAAATCTTCATCGATAAAGGAAGTTCATGAGAAAGAGGGTATCACATACTGAATAATGAATCAAGAGCATAAGAAAATCTAACTCGAGTAACTTAACTATTCGTTTTCATAATAATGATATATTCTAGGAGTGTGTAAGGAGAAGTGGATGTACAATTTCATTAAGAGCCCCCAAAAAAGATCAATACCATAGCAATTCTATTTTCTTATTTTGGAACCATTTAAAGGAAAAAATAACATAAATCATTAAATAACATCTATTAAGAAGTCAAGAGCTTGCGCTTATGGTCTAAGGGCTGGAAGAGGGTCAAAGGTTCCTTAACCTGGTCTAGGGGATCAAATAAGCTCAAAAATAAAAGTTCTCGGAATCGCTTCAAAATGGACTCGTGTGTATGCCTCATCCCCATGATCCCAATGCAACTTGAATGGGTTCAAATGGACTTTGTAGGTGAGAGATATCACATTTTGTCCATTTTCCCAAACAAGCAAAAAAATGTTGACTATGCAGTCTCTACAGTCCATACAGGCCATATAGACACATTGCATGGTGACCGTACTGACACATGGCACTGTACTGCTGATGTGGAATAGTACTTCTGATGTGGCAATGTACTACCACGTGGCAGGGTGACATGGGTTGTTGACTGGGCAGAGGTGTTGATGTGGCACCATACGACTGACATGGCACCATACTGACACATGGCAAGGTGACGTAGATTGATGACTCGATAGAGGTGTTGATGTGTCAGGCCATACTAACACATGGCAGGGCCATATTGCCTATGGTGTAGGGCCATGTTGTTGACATGGCAGGCCATACTATCAACAAGGCAGGTCATACTGCCTACATGGCACGTTGACTCGATTAGTGACTATGCAGTGGCTAACTATGTAGGTGTTGACTATGAAGTGGATTACGTGCGGGTGTTGACTGTGCAGTGGATGGCGTGGAAAAGGTTGTGGACCAATCCTCTGCTAACACGTGTCCGCGTACAAATGATTGGAAGGGGGCTGCATGGCCAGTCAGGGGCTACCACATGGCACCCCATGATTGGTTGCAATTGTATAAAATTTTTGGTTTCCACCGGAGTTGAACCTGCGACCTTTGGACGTGGGAAATGACTTGGTGCAGGTCGGGCTACCAGCCTTCCTACCATATGGTTCTTAACCATATAACACTCAACAAATATAAGAATTATGCCAAGGTTCCACCAGGGGAAAGGAAGGGGTCGAGGCTGAGCCCCCGCATTGGGTCGTGTGCTTGCATGTGACCACTACAGTAGAATGCACATGCAGGTTGGGATTTGGCGCTAGTATGTGGCCGTATGGGGGACATGCAACCAAGACCTCTGTCGGGAAGGGGCTAGCTCACTAACAGTGCGAAAAAATTCACACACACGCCCAGGATGCTACAAGAGTTGCATTTTGGCATAGCAAACGTTGTGAGCCTAGTTAGTCATGCACACATGTGTTTTGGTGAACAGAGATAACAAAGAATTTGAGAAAAATACAAGGAGTGGTTTCTTCTCCGTTTTTGGCCAAACTAGGTGCACGAAGAGCCCAACTAGGGGTTTTTGGACATTCTAGAGCCAATGGAGCCATCTAAAAAGCATTTTGAGCCTTGTAAAGAAATTATTTTGACAATTTGAGTGTTAAAGGAAAAGATCCAAAGGAAATTAGATTGGGATGTATAGCCAAAGTGAGTGAAGAACTACTTCATCTAATTTTTTTTGTTAAAGTATTTGTTGATGGTTGTTATGACTATTTAAGCAGCTTATAAACAAGTAAGGACTCATTAAAAATAAAGGGTTTTAACTTGGTCCTTTTACTCAAGCACATACCATTCCTACTTGCAAAAAATACACACACAAGCCTCTTCATTATCATATCAAGATGTCAATTAAATTTACCAACTATTGTTCTAGAAATCCATTACAATATTCATCAATATCTAAATACATATACAAAAATTTAACTAATTACAAATACAATTTATAACATAAGTACCATAACCCGTGAATGGATTGTTGATGTTCTTCAACAACTAGTGATTCCTCCTTGATCCTGCTTGATAATCGTTGAGACCTCACCTGTACCTCCCATCCAACGCTAGGGGTACTCTTCTTCCCCCTTAGACCCCCGAGCCGCAAAGGGGGCATGCACACAAAACCAGAGAAAAATCTAGCTCCCAACTTTCCTTGCAAGGTCAAGCTACCACTCCCTCTCAAGCTAGGTATCCCCACTCTCACAAGTAAAACCAGTCAAATAAATTTCAGCAACATAAATGTACTCATACCAATCTAGATCCATTCCTCCTCTCAGCCATTTCCTTTATATAATTTTTCTTAATGACAACTTGTCATTTGCACATTTAATTCATTTTTTAATAATTTAATTAGGAATTATTTCCCTCATACACTTGTCACGTGTTCCCTTAGTTGCACTAATAAATCCATAATTTAATTAAATTAATTGTCAATTTCCTTCACCCATCATAAAAGTGCTCCTAAAATCAGTCTTAGTTGTCCCTTTATTCACGCTATTTCTTTTTTAATGACTGATGCCTTTCTAAAAATTAGTGGCGTTTAATTTAGGAGAGTTCTTTAGTTATACTAGACTAGATACCTTTCTATGCTTCCACATTGTTTTTACATTTATTTCCTTTCTTATCTTAGTTTCCAATTTGGCATTCTTTTGCACACAATTACATAATTAAATCTTTAGATATATTTTTTTTTTACTCTTTCTATTCCTAACTTGATTTTTCTTCATCCCCCACTATTTATTAAATTTATAATCTAGTTTTAGTCTTTTTACCCACTTTAGGCTTAGGCTCAAATCTTTAAAATTACCCATTTAATAATTATTTTAAGTCTGACATTGTCAAAACAAATATTGTTTTCTATTCACCTAGGTTCATTGACTCGCAATTATTAAAAATCGAGACATGCCCTTCAAGATGCACTATGTTCTCCAAGGGTGCCAATCTCTTTTATTCAAGTTTTATTTATGCGACATGCCCTTCAAGGCGGACTACGTGCTCCAAGGGTGTCACTCCCCTTTGACTGGTTTTGGTAATTTTCCAACCCTTGGGTCAATACCCCATTAAGGAGACCTTATGAGAGACTAAGGGTCTCTAAGGAATAAGGACCATGCCTTCTTGCGCACCCCTTAGAATCTTCATGAGAAACTATCTCAGTATTCCCTCATGGCATCGTGGATCTCTTGAACTAGGTAATCATTAACCTACAAATCGATCCACAATGAGAGTTCTAGTAGGTTGTGGCATGACTATTTCCACACCTCTCCCTCAATATTTGGTTTTTATGCATGGCCCCTTTACTCCTTATGTGAGTCTTATTAGAAAGTAATCGTCATCCCACATCCATCAATGAAACATTGTCAATGATCCATAAACATCATAGCATACTCGATCATATGTCACATATTCATAAATAAAAATATCCAAACCAATATAGTCCACTCCCTTACTCGATCCAGAGTCCAAGGAGGTCCATTAATTCCAGTGGCATCCTCAATCTATCCAGTGTCCTGCACACTCAAGGGAAACTCATCAATAGCATCTATCAATACAAGATATCAAATAACATAACATCATAGCCCATCAATATCATCACAAGAATCCATAAGGGAAAAGACATCCATATACTGAAACCAAATCACTTGCATGCAAGTGTCCTCAAAGAATAAGTCAATAACGTGTGCTTGCAAGAGCGGGATGTTACATACACTCCCTCTTGTTTTAAAATTTGTCCCGAAGTTTCACAGTATATAAATGTAGTAAATAATAATCTGACAAGTTCTAAATGTATAACTATCAAACCAAAAATGGAAATTGTTGGCGCATATCATATGCATCCTCTTAGGTAGTCGAGTGTGGACTACAATTGTCCCACTAGACCTTGACCTGGTCGATTGTTTGACGTTGTATCTATTGAATGAAATGGTCCATAATGTGGATTAACTCCACCATGAGCACACCCTTGTCCGACATCTTCAAGGAACTCATGTCAATCACATGTGTAGGATCACTAACATAATTTCTCAAAATAGATACATGAAAAACATTGTGCATATGCCTCAAAGAATCAGGAAAGGCTAGTCGATAGGCCCCGAGCCCTATCTTTTTCACTACCTAGAAAGGTCCCACAAACCTAGGAGAGAGTTTAGCACCCTTTCCAAACTTGATCGAACTCTTGTGTGGTTACACCCGCAAGAAGACTTGATCACCAACTTCAAAACTGCATTCAACGCGATGTGCATCGGCATAACTCTTATGTCGATCTTGTACCTCTTTAATCCTTTGTCTTATCGTTTGCATTTGTTCTTCCATCTCTTGGATTGCTTTTGGTCCTACCAGGACCCTATCCTTAAGTCGATCCCAACTCAAAGGCATATGACATGGGCGCTCGTAAAGAAACTCAAATGACAACATCCTTATGGTTCTTTGATAGTTGTTGTTGTATGCAAATTCTACTAGTGGAAAAAACTCTTCCCAACGCTTATGTTGGTCCATCACATACATATGCAACATATCTTCCAATATTTGGTTCATCATTTCTGTCTTCCCATCTGTCTTAGGGTGATACGTTGAGCTAAAGTTCAGTTGTGTTCCCAAGGTGATCCTAGAAGGATATAGAGAAGACAAACGACAACTTAGAACTCGCAGAAGCAACTCAAGAAGCTCAAAATGGCCTTAGGAGACAGAGAAAGGGAAAAAATTCAATGTCCTCAAAACTCAATGAAAATGACATCATCGCAAAGAGCGCATTGCAATATTTCCAACGACGCAAATGGCTCATCAAACAGAGTTACAGATCGAAAGATATTCGAGGTCAAAGTTTGGTCAACGTAGCCCAGTCAATAGGGGATGAGTTAGCATTTGTATTGATGATGTCAGCATCAATATAGAGGAAACATGTGTCATGATGAAGTCAACATGAAATCATCATGGTGATGTGGAAGCACCAGAGTCTGCCACATGTCACCAATTTGTGACATTTTTGGGTCATTTTGTGGACTAGTAAAAATGTGCCATGTGGGAGTCCATATAGCCACGTGGAAAACCATACGGTGACGTGGAAGATGATGTGGTAGGATGATGTGGTGGGTCATACGTTGATGTGGCAGGTCGTATGTTAATTTTGGAGGTGATGGTATAATTGGTGACATGTCCCAATGGTTGGTTTCCATGTGGCCCAATCATGGGCTGCCACATGGCAGTGGGAAAATGCCCAATGACAGCCCGAGAATGAAATTTCAATATATATATATATATATATATTGGTGGGTCCGCCAAATCCAGTTGGAACCCACCAAATATGGCACCCAACGAACTTCTATAACCACTGCTAAAGTTAGCATAACAAACATGTTTCAAATATATACATATGTTACAACGGATACCCAAAAAGGGAGGCATACAGGCTCGACCCCGGGACCTCCCCCTTATTCATTGCCTTGATACATGCTCCGCTAACCATAATGCCAATGACCTTGAATTGATTAAAAAGCCTCACATTTTGTTTAAAAATTGAATCCACCCAAGTTGCAGGGAGAGGCACCTAAGGGTATGGACTGACACGTTTTTTGAGACATTTCTCAACATTTATTGTAGGTTGCAAGGCACAAAATTTGAGACAAAGTTTCTATTGGGCATGGGAGTGCCAGAGTTGGATTGAAGCATGGAGACAATCATTTTTTCGTAATTCAACGCCATGAATTCAATGGTGTTGTCTATTTTATGATCTGAGCAAAGTTTTTGCAACTTGATTTCAAAATGAGGTATACTTATGTATTTTTCCAAATTCTTTAATTGAGTTAATAAAAAGGCCTACCCATTTGAGAGTAGGAACTGGAGACATAGTCCACCAGGGATGAACTCTATTATCAATTTTTGTGTTCATATTTGATGCTTGTGTCTCTTCATTATTGAGCTTTTCCTTCTTTAATGGTGCATTTTAATTTATGCTCATTTAATGCAATTCTTTATAAGTCACTTCAATGAAAAGATCCTGGATCATGTTGGTATCAGAGCGGTCATCTTTGACTTGAATTGTTGAGTGTGAATTCTTACTAGGACCAAGCATAAGCAGGGTGAAGGAACTCTTAAGAATTTCAATCCTGAAGTTGTTTGTGCATCCTGAAGGAAGAAAATGGTAGAATAGGACAAGCGTGATGAACAGGAGAAAAACTTTCATATGGTCTTTTATCGCATGTCAGAAATGGTTGAATGAATGTATGGAGACTATGAGAAGAGGATGAAGAAGAAAGGGAAGAAAAAGGAAATAAAGGGGTTGGAGGAGACCCTCCTGAACCTCCATCTTCTCCATCAAGTTCTAGTTCTTCTTCCTCTGAGCATTCTCATCATTCTAGCCATAAAACTCCTCTTAAGAAACCATTATTAAAGCTTGATGTAAAATTTGTTATACCTATGTTTAATGGATATGCTAATTCTGAAAAGATAGATAATTGGATCTGATAGGTTGAAGTCTATTGTCGTGTTCAACATATTGATGAAGAGGAAGTTAAAGTTCAATTAGCTTCTCTTCGGTTGGAAGGCACTGCTCTCGTATGGTGGGAGAGAAAACTTCAAGACAGAAGTAAGTGTGGTAATCTTCTTTCCTCATGGTCAGAATTTAAATCAACGACAAGGAAGCAATTTTATCCCTTGGGTTATTTACATAAAGCAATGATGGAATGGAAAACTTTAAGAAAAAGTAAAGGTCAGACTATACAAAGTTTCACAGAAGAATTTAGGAAGAAATATCTTTCATTAAACATTCCTTTGGATTCTTATGAAACTTTAATGAAGTATATTGGCACACTTCACAGTTATATTTGTCATACTTTTCTCTTGTTTAACCCACCAATATTGACTAAGTTTGTGTGCAAGCCACTCACCTTGAGAATAGGGGAAAGCATGTTCAAGAAGATCCCACAAAGAAACCTTCCAATCTCCCATATAATCCATTTAAGAAGTTTAAAAGGATAGGACAATAAGACCACCATAGTGACGAGAGAAGGAGGAAATCCATCTTGCACTCATTGCAATAAAAGTGTTCACGATGATGAACATTGTTGGAAACTACATCCAGAGAAGAGACCGAAACAGTTCGATGGAAAGGGAAAGACAAAAAAAAATTCTACAGTGCAACAAGATCTTGGTTCTGATTCAAGATATGAAGGAAATATCACAGCAGTCGGAGTACAAGGTAAAGATTCCCTTCATGCTAGTTCAAATTCCAATAATGAATCTCATGATGATGAACGAAAGAGGAATGAATTATTTCACATAAGATTTGTATATAAACACACTAAGATAGATACATTTTTTTATTTGAGTTCCCAAGTAAACTCGATATATGAAGCACTTGTCAAAAAGATGGGTCTTGAAACAAAATCTCATCCAAATCCTTATCCTCTTGGTTGGGTATGTGATAAAGAAAAACTTGATGTCACCAAACAATGTAGGGTCATATTTTCTATTGCTTCAAAGTTGATTGATGAAAGAAATACATCTGACGCTTTCCAAGGATGTGATCCTTCTCGTAAGAACAAATTAATTGATATTGTTTTTAAGTATGATGATATTTTCGAGGAACTAGATGGATTACCTCCTAAGAGGGAAATCCAACATGAAATACATCTTCAGCAGGATTCTCCGCTTCCTAATGTGTGCATGTACATGATGTCAGTTGTAGAGATGATAGAGATCAAGAAGCAGGTACAAGGCTGATTGGATCAAGGGGTCATTAGGCCCAATTCATCTCCTTGTAGTTCTTTGATCGTGATGGTGCCAAAGAAAGATGGAACATGGCGAATGTGTGTCGATTACCGGGCCTTAAATAAAATAATGGTGAAAAATCGATACCCTCTTTCTCATATAGATGATTTACTTGATCAAATAAAGAATGTTGTTTATTTCACTAAGTTGGATTTGCACAGTGGATACCATCAGATCAAGGTTGCAAAATAGGATGCATGGAATACTTCCTTTAAAACCAAACATGGATTGTTTGAGTGGTTAGTTATGTCATTTTGGCTTTGTAATTCTCTGACAATTTTCATGCATGTGATGAATGATGTATTCAAGCCTTTTCTAGATGATTTTGTGATTGTATATTTAGACAAAATTCTTATTTTTAGCAGCACTTGGGATGAAAATGTAAGGAGTGTAAAGAAAGTATTAGATACTTTGCAAAAGGAAAAGTTGTATGTAAAACTATCCAAATGTGAATTTGTAAAGACTTCACTTGTGTACTTAGGTCATATTGTAGGAGGACGACAATTAAAAATTGATCCTTCCAAGATTCATGTAATTGTGAATTGGCTTGAGCCCAAAAATGTAACCGAGATACGAAGCTTCTTAGGTGCAATCTAATATTGGAGGAGGTTCATTTCAAACTTATCCTTCATAGAAACTCCCTTGCATTCCTTAACTAGTGTGAAGAACACTTTTCAGTGGGGAGGAAAGTGGAAAAATTCTTTCGACACTTTGAAGGAAAAGATCAGTACCACACCATTATTATCACTGTTGAATTTTCAACAACCCTTTGAGATTGAGACAAATGCCAATGGATACACCATGAGTGCAGTATTTATGCAATATCGTAAGCCTATTTGTTACCACTCTGAAACATTTAACCAAGTTGTTATTAACTATCCTACATATGATAAAGAGTTGTATGCATTAGTTCAAATCATAAAGAAATGGAAACACTAGTTGCTAGGGAAGGAAACAGTCATACATAGAGATCACCAACCCTTACAGTATCTCCAAGCACAAACCAAACTGCAACAATCTCGACATTACTGATGGATGGGTTTTCTACAACAATTTCATTTGGTAATCAAGTACAAAAAGGGTACAAGTAACAAGGTAGATAATATGATTTCTATACCTCCTATTGTTGCTTCTATTATTTTGAAGAATACTTATTTATCTCATGATAGCTATGTGGACAATATTCCATTGATAAATATTTTAAAGAAGTATATGAGAAGCTAACCCATGTTGCACCGATAGAGAACTATTGTCTGCAGGGAAAACTACTCTACCATCTTGGAAAGTTATGTATTCCTACAAGTGAACGAGTCCATGTAATACGAGAAGCTCACACCTCTTGTGTCTGGGAATTTTTGAGTAGGAAAAACTATGGCTCATTTGCAAAGGTTTTTTTACTAGCCTCAAATGAAAGCAATTGTAACTAAATATGTAAATGGGTGTGTGATGTATTCTACTTGTAAGACCACTAATAGAAAGTTGAGGCTATACTCACCACTACCTATTCCATCCCATCTATGGGAAATTATCTCCATGGATTTTGTAGGGGGTTTACCAATGTCGAAAGGGGGTCATGACTATTTGTATGTTGTAGTGGATAGGTTCAGCAAAATGTGTATCTTAATTCCATGTAAAAAGTAGATCACTATTGAGCAGACTGCTAGTCTCTTCTTTCAGTATGTTTGGGTTCACTTTGGGTTACCCACATCCATTATCTCGGATCGAGATACTCGATTCCTTGGGGATTTTTGGACAAGCTTGTGGAGAATGATGGACACCAAGTTTAAGAGGAGCATTTCTTTCCATCCACGGACCAATGGATAGACATAGGTTGTAAATCAAACAATGGTACTTTTTCTTCGAGGCTACTATAGCAAGCATCCCAAGTTATGAGATGAATAGATACCCTATGTACAACATGGTTACAACCAAGCATTACATTTCTCCACTCAGTGTTCTCCTTTTGAGACATGTTTTGGGTACCTACCTAAAGTTCCTTTGGACTTGATGTATGGGAGAGATGTCAATTCAAATGAAGAAATAAATTAGGACAGAGCCCGCAAGTTCATCCAGAGGATCCAGTAGGTACACCAAGTAGTCAGGGAACAGTTGGAGAAAATTCAAGCACAGTATAAAGCTCAGCATGATAAACACAGGGTTGATCATTAGTTCCAGGTTGGAGACCAAATATGGCTTCACATCAACAAGGAGAGATTGAAGGGTGAAGGCAATAAACTCAAGCCCATTCATTATGGAACCTTCACTATTTTTTAGAGAAGTGATACCAATTCTTTTCGTTTGGATATTCCACATTATATACATATTTACTTAGTTGTAAATGTAGATAACTTGAAACTTTTTGAGCCTCCCATGATCATGGATCAGGATGAGGAAGTTTCAATACCTTCAATTGATGAATTTTCTCCTGAGTACTTGGATGAGTTAAAGTAAGATATCATCCTGGAAAGAAGGATGAGGACTTCACGCATGGGTGATGTTGATTATCTTTGAGTAGGATTAAAGGGCACACATCCAATCAAGGAAAAGTGGATTGAGAAGGAAAAGGTGAGGGAACTCTTCCCTCACTTATCTATTGATTGATGAAATCTTTTGTTGGTCCAAAAATCTATTAGTGGGAAGGTGTGATCCAAGAAGGATCCAGAGAAGACAAAGAACAACTCATAACTCGCAGAATCAACTCAGGAAGCTCATAATGGCCCCCAAAAAAAAAGAAAGGGAAAAAAATCAAAGTCCTCAAAACTCAGTGAAAATGGCATCATCACGAAGAGCACGTCACAAGATTTCCAACAACATAAACGGATCGTCAAACGAAGTTAAAGATAGAAAGATATTCGAGGTAAAATTTTCGTCAACCTAGCCCAATCAACAGGGGATGAGTCAACATCCATAATGATTACGTCAGCATATGTACAACATATGTGGTACACGTAGGAGGTGACACATGTCATTATGACATCATCATGTTGATGTGGCAGCACCAGAGGCTGCCACGTGTCACCCATTTTTGGAATTTTCGGGTCATTCCATGGACCAGTAAAAATGCATCACGTGATAGTTCATACAGCCACATGGCAGACTGTATGTTGACGTGGTAGGTCGTATGCTAATGTGGTAGGTCATCTGATGATGTGATAGGTGATGGTACAATTGGTGGTGTGGCCCAATGGTTGATTGCCACGTGTCCTAGTCATGGGTTTCCATGTGGCAGTGTGAAAAATTCCCAATGACAGCTTGAGAATGAAATTTTAATATATATATATATATATATTGGTGGGTCCGCCAAATCTGGTGGGACCTCATCAAACCTGGCACCCAATGGACTTATAGAACCACTGTTAAAGTTAGAAAAACAAACATTTTTCAAATATATACATGTGTTACAATGGATACACAAAAGGGAAGGCCCGCAGGATTGACCCTGGGACCTCCCCCTTATTCAACGCCTTAATACATGCTCCGCTAACCATAAGTCCAACAGCCTTCCGTTGATTACAAAGCCATAATTTTTTTTTTAAAGTGAATTCACTCAGGTTGCAGGGAGTGGTGCATGAGGGTATGGACTGACATGTTTTTTGAGACATTTCTCAGCATTTATTATAGGTTTTAGGGCACAAAAACTGAGACAAAGCTTCTCTTGGGCCTGAGAGTGCTAGAGTCAGATTGAAGCGTGGAGATAGTAATTTTTGGGTAATTCGACGCCATGAATTTAATGGTGTTGTTTGTTTTTTGATCTGAGAAAATTTTATGCATCTTGATTTCAGAATGAGGTATACTTATGTATTTTGCCAAATTCTTTTGTTGAGTTAATAAAAAGGCCTACCCATTTGAGAGTAGGACTCGGAGATGTAGTCCACTAGGGACGAACTCTGTTATCAAGTTTTGTGTTCAAATTTGATGCTTATGTCTCTTCATTATTGATATTTTCCTTTTTTAATGGTGCATTTTAATTTATGCTCATTTAATGCAATTTTTTATAAGTCACTTTGATGAAAAGATCCCAGATCATAAGGCCTCCTAGAAACTAGTCCAAAATCGCCATGTAAACATCGATCCTCGATCAGTTTGATCCTCCTCGGTACTCCATGTAACCTTACAATCTCATTGATAAAAACTCTAGCTATGTCTGGCACCTGATACATCATATGTACATGAATAAAATGTGCACTCTTCGTCAGAGTGTCAACTACCATAAAAATCGAGTCATGTTTCCTTGTCTTCAATGGAAATCCAACTATAAATTCCATCAAAATGACCTCCCATTTCGATTCTAGGATAGCATGTGGATTTAGTAATCCTTCAGGATGTCTATGTTCAAACTTCACTTGTTGACATTCTAGACATCTCACCACGTAGTTGACTATGTTCACCTTCATTCCTTTCTAGAAGAATAAGGGTTTAAAGTATGCCCTCATCTTCATGACTCTTGGATGAGCCATGTACACTGCTCTATGAGCTTCGTTTATGATCAAAATTATCAAATCGTTGTTAGGCGGTACGTAAATTTGATTATTATACCTCATTAATCCATTGTTGTCCATAGTGAATCCGTCAAATTTTGGTACCAACATGGTGTCTTGTTTGATATTTTCCTTAACCTCTTTATACCAGTCATTGTTGCATTGTAAAGTTAAAATATTTTCATGAAGATTCGTCTGAAGAGGTATCATCGAAAATAGGTTTGGTCTCTAACTCAACGCATCTGCCACTCTATTCATGGTTCCTTTTATGTAGGTAATCTCAAAATAGTACTCGTTAAGAAGTACTAACCAATGCCTTTATCGTACGTTCGATTCAATTTGTGTAAAAATGTGTTGCAAAACATAGTGGTTTGTTTTTAGTTCAAATCTTCGTCCAATAAATTAGTGTCTCCACACTCTCATGGAATACACAATGTCCAATAACTCCAAATCGTGTGTCGCGTAGTTATCCTCATGATTTCTTAATTTCCTTGAGATGTAGGTGATCGCTCGATCATCTTGAATCAAGACTCCACCTAAGCCTTCCTTGGATGTGTTTGTGCATAACAAGAAGTCATCGTCCATCTCAGGGACTTTCAGTATTGGCGTTGTCGTCAAAAACTCGTTGAGCCTTCGAAATGCTTCTGCGCATTTATCGGTCCATACAAACTTCTTGTTTTTCTTCTGCAATTCCGTAATTGGATTTGCTATCCTTGAAAAACCTTCGATGAACCATCGATAATATCTAGATAAACCCATCAAGTTGTGTAATTAGGGTACATTCGTCAGTGCAATCCATTCCATAATATCCTTTACCTTCACTGGATTCACAATGATACCTTTGCCAGAGATAACATGCCCTAAATAATGAATCCTCGATTGATAAAAAGAGCATTTTGACAGTTTCCCGTATAATTTGTTCTCTCATAAACACTGTAGTACCAAGCACAAATTTTCATCATGTTCTTCCATCATCCGAGAATATATCAAAAATTTGTCAATGAATACTTGAAACAACATGTCCAAGTATTCACAGAACACCCCATTAATTGTAACAACCATAAGTATTTAATCAATTGTCATTGTTTAATTAATTGTTTAATGTATATTAGTTTAAATAATTAGTTAATTAATTGTCCTGGTTAAATATTTGTTGAATGTGAATTGGTTTAATTAACTAATTAATTAATTTAATGATTAAATATTTGTTTAATAAAATCTAGTTTAATAAATTATTAATTATTATTTTGTATCAAATGATGGAACCATTTAAGAGAAGGGGATAAGGTGGTTGACATTGAATGGAGGGATAAGTTTGGTGAGTCTTAATGAAAGGGAGAAGGCGGTGAATGAGAGAAGGGGAAAGGAGGATATGAGAGAGAAAAAAAACACTTGGGAGAGGGGAACTTTGGGAGGGAGCATTATTTTCATATTGGGAGACTGTATTGGAGCATTTTTATTTTTGGGGGGAGATTGGAAGACTGCATTACTAGTTTTTCGCTGGAGAAGTTTGTTGTGGGAATGAGACAGGGGGCACCTATTGCTGGGAGTTTTGGGCTCAGGGGCCAGGAATCCTTATGGAATCCTGGAGCTAGGGAGTTGGAGAGGCTTTGTTCCTAGCTGGCTAGGAGGTTAGACAGTTTTGGGCAGAGCATCAGGCAGAGTTGGAGAACAACAGTAGCATCAGTTAGAGGTATGTATTTTTATTATTCTTCTTTGATTGTGTAATTTATTATCATCTTCTCGTAAATTTTAATTATGTTGAATGGTTATTATGGTTATATGTTGAATAAGGAATTGTAAAGATGTTAGGATAGCACTTCTCGAATTAAATTTATGTTTTATAAGGCTCTATTGGAAGAGACCTTACACATGGTATCAAAGCCCTTGTTTAAAATCTGGAACCAAAGGCCCACCTACCCACCCATCCTCTTGACTCTGGACAGAAAGCTAAGTTGTGTGTCCTATAAATAGCCCTGAAACTCTCTAAAAACTCTAAAACTTGTTGACCTGTACAATGAAATCCATGAAAGGGGTTATGTAACAGAAATGGTTAGACACACATCAACACCCTGTATATAGAAAATATGAGGGAGAGTGTACATAAATGTATATAAATCTGGGCCCGAGGGCCAAGCTCAGACTTAAAGCTCCAACTCCAACTCCACCTAACCTGCAAGCCAAACACACAATTTTTTTTATATATACAGATCAAAATTCTCAAATTGTTGTTAGGCGGTACATAAATATGATTATTATACCTCATTAATCCATTGTTGTCCACAGTGAATCCCTCAAATTTTGGTACCAACATGGTGTCTTGTTCGATATTTTCCTTAACCTCTTTATACCAGTCATTGTTGCATTGTATAGTTAAAATCTTTTCACGGAGATTCGTCTGAAGAGGTATCACTGAAAATATGTTTGGTCTCTAGCTCAATGCATCTTCCACTCTGTTCAAAGTTCCTTTTATGTAGGTAATCTCAAAATAGTACTCGTTAAGCAGTACTAACCAATGCCTTTGCCGCACGTTCGATTCAATTTGCGTAAAAATGTGTTGCAAAACACAGTGGTTTGTTTTTAGTTCAAATATTCGTCCAATAAAGTAGTGTCTCCACACTCTCATGGAATACACAGTGTCCAATAACTCCAAATCATGTGTCGCATAGTTATCCTCATGATTTCTTAATTTCCTTGAGATGTAAGTGATCACTCGACCATCTTGCATCAAGACTCCACCTAAGCCTTCCTTGGATGTGTGTGTGCATACCAAGAAGTACTCATCCATATCAGGGACTTTTAGTATTCACGTTGTCATCAAAAACTCGTTGAGCCTTCGAAATGCTTCCACGCATTTATCGGTCCATACAAACTTCTTGTTTTTCTTCTGCAATTCCGTAATCGGATTTGCTATTTTTGAAAAACCTTCGATGAACCATCAATAATATCTAGATAAACCCATGAAGCTATGTACTTAGGGCACATTCATCAGCACAATACATTCCATAATAGCCTCTACATTCACTGGATCCACAATGATACCTTCACCAGAGATAACATGCCCTAAATAATGAATCCTCGATTCATAAAAAGAGCATTTTGACAGTTTCATGTATAATTTGTTCTGTCATAAACATTGTATTACCAAGCACAAATGTTCGTCATGTTATTCCATCATCCGGGAATGTATCAAAATGTTGTCAATGAATACTTGAAACAACTTGTCCAAGTATTCACATAACACCCCATTCATTGTAACAACCATAAGTATTTAATCAATTGTCATTGTTTAATTAATTGTTTAATGTATATTAGTTTAAATAAGTAGTTAATTAATTGTCCTGGTTAAATATTTGTTGAATATGAATTGGTTTAATTAACTAATTAATTAATTTAATGATTAAATATTTATTTAACAAAATCTAGTTTAATAAATTATTAATTATTATTTTGTATCAAATGATGGAACCATTTAAGAGAAGGGGATAAGGTGGTTGGCATTGAATGGAGGGATAAGGTGGGTGAGTCTTAATGAAAGGGAGAAGTCGGTGAATGAGAGAAGGGGAAAGGAGGATATGAGGGGGAAAAAAACCACTCGGGAGAGGGGGACTTTGGGAGGGAGCATTATTTTCATATTGGGAGACTGTATCAGAGCATTTGTTTTTGGGGGGAAATTGGAAGATTGTATTACTAGTTTTTGGCTGGAGAAGCTTGTTGTGGGACTGAGACAGGGGGCACCTGTTGCTAGGAGTTTTGGGTTTGAGGGCCAGGAATCATTATGGAATCCTGAAGCTAGGGAGCCGGAGAGGCTCTGTTCCTAGTTGGCTGGGAGGTTAGACAGTTTTGGGTAGAGCATCAAGCAGAGTTGGAGAACAACAGTAGCATTAGTTAGAGGTATGTATTTTCGTTATTCTGCCTTGATTATGTAATTTATTATCATCTGGTCATAAATTTTAATTATTATGAATGGTTATTATGGTTATATGTTGAATAAGGAATTGTAAAGATGTTAGGATAGCACTTCTCTAATTAAATTTATGTTTTATAAGGCTCTGTTGGAAGAGACCTTACACATGGTATCAGAGCCCTCGTTTAAAATATGGAACCAAAGTCCCACCTACCCACCCATCCTCTTGACTATGGACAGAAAGCTAAGTTGTGTGTCCTGTAAATAGCCCTGAAACTCTCTAAAAACTCTAAAACTTGTTGACATGTACAATGAAATCCATGAAAGGGGTTATGTAACAGAAATCGTTAGACACAGATCAACACCCTGTATATAGAAAATATGAAGGAGTATGTACATAAATGTATATAAATCTGGGCCCGAGGGCCAAGCTCAGACTCAAAGCTCCAGCTTTAGCTCCACCTAACCTGCAAGCCAAACACACAATTTGTTTTATATATACAAATCTATAAATATAAACAATATGCACAATGAAAGTAAAATGGTATAATATTTTACATAGTGAAAGTGTTAAATGGATTTTAACACTTGTTACGAATAAACCAACAGTTAATAAAGTAAAAAAAAAAGGATATATAACAAAAGTAATAATAGAAAATAAAATAATAATAATAATAATAATAAATAAATTATTGAATGCAGCTTTTCCCGAAACTTCTCCACCATAGAATTCTTGTTGTAGTTCATCTTCAGGATAAAATGATTTGTGAGAAAGATAGCCACCCTATAAGTTTTTTATTGACTTTCGTTGTTAGTAGTTACTAATAATCTGCAATTGGATGGATGTGTTGTTCCTCTTGGCAATCAATAGATCAGAAATTATGCTAGAGTTACAGATTCTATACAACAGGGGAAATATATATATATATATATATATATATATATATATATATATATATATATTGGACCAGCTACCCTTCGCATTCAATCTCCAAAATAGCATATGGCCAACCTCTCTTTTAATCCCATCAAGTTCGAGATCAAAGCTAGAAGTAGTGTCAGCAATGGGATTCAAACCAACACCATCATTTGTGGACCAGAATATAATTACACCATATACACTAGAATCAAAGCCTAGAAACAGTAAGAAAAACAACTTGGGCATTAGCCATTGAGCCCAACCTCCAAGTAAACCATTCAACCACAATGTTACCAATCATATTCCAAGTCACATGTGATCCTGCGTCCAAGTGTAAAGTGCCAAGGAAAGCACCCACATGGAGCCCATGAGTCTTTATCATGCACTACAGCATGCAAGCAACCAACAGATAAGCCACGCTCAAGCGCCAAGTAACCTGGAGGAGGAGCACTGCTATTCTCACTGTATATATATTTATTTAATTAAAAAAAGGGCGGGGTGGGGGGGTTGAACAAAACTTCTATCTATATGTTCGAAGTAATGTTAGTAAAATTCAATCATGAGTCAACGAAATAGAAAGTACACCATATGTGCCCATCGTGGATTAACTTAGTGTCCAAGGAATGCCCGAGCCAAAGAAATGACAACAATCATATCTAGGGTCGTTACAGTCCAGCAGAGAAGAGACCTGATAGGGCAATCTTCACCTGGAGAATACTAAGAAATTTCTATATTTGAAAAATAAACTGGATGTAACCGTGCACAATTTCAATTTAAGGTTCGAATTCATGGGCAGATTTCCTGTCGGAAACCAGTTTTCGAACCCTAGAAATCTTGAAAACCCACCTACGAAAACCGTCTGAAAGCAGCCCAAAAACACAATTACTTCATTCTTCGACATTAAACCATTGAGCACAAAAAAAAGGAAAATAGATTACCCCACATTGTGAGACTGAGAACTAAGCCGTATTAGGGTATTTTGATTTGGCTTGTGTCTGCTACTGAAATATAAACAGATATGTGAGGAAAAACAAAAGTTGTTAAAGGGAAATGCTGAGACCGAACCTTCTCAGAGTATTATGACAATTTTGATAAAAAATCCACCGGCTACCTCCTTGGATTTTTTGTCTCAGATGAATAAAGAATCGAAGAAGTGAATATGCCCTCTGACCTGTGTTGCGTTAACCTTCTTCTAATGCAAGTTACAGCCCACAAAGGAGCAGAGGGAACGTGCCACTGTACATGATGCACCCTCCAGTCCTTGAAATCATGGACACTAGGGTCAACCGAGCAGAGGGATGGCCATGGCCGGCCTCATCCTTCACCTCTGCTGAGTGTTTGACAAAAAAAAGATGAAATGAATAGGGACCGAACAAGGTTAGGGTTTGAAGAGATAAGGATGGCAAAGATTAGGGTTAAGGGATGAGTGCCAGGGGGAGGGGGCACATGGGCCTCATGCGAGGACCCATTGCCCAGCTTCAGATATTTTTTTTATTATATTATTATTATTATTATTATTATTATTATTATTATATAGTTTTATTTTAATTCTTTTATTTTATTTAATTGTATTGTAGTTGTTTTATTTTATATATTTTTCATTTTTATTGTTATTTAAAAAAAAATTATTATTATTATTGTTTAATTTAGTTTAAACCTTAATTAAATGTTTAATGTTTAATGTAATTAGTTTGAATGTTAAGATAGAATGTTAATATAATTTAGTTTAAATGTTAATTATTTAATAATAATAATATTTAAATTAAATATATACAAGGTGATAACTAATTAACTAATTCATGTTAATAATCAAGGTGATTAATTAATTTAATTGGTTAATTAAATTAGAGATTAATTAGGTACTTAAGTATGATACCAACAATAATATTAAAATTTCTGGATTAATTAAATGTGTTGATTAAGGCGAGTGAAACTTAGGTTAAAGTTCAATCTAGATTTTTTTTTATATTGTTGATTAATTATAAAAAAAAACACCTTACCTAGTTTTAAAGAAAATTTTAAAAGACCTAGACCAAGATAAGTGGGAGGTGACTTCATGCGCACTAGGATGGTAAGTTAGAGGAACTGGCGAGTGTGGCGTGATGCTAGTGTAGCCACCAGGTGAGGGATTCAATATTTTTCTTAGGCGAAGACATTAAGCTTAGAGGCTTTCGACCCTGACCTAGCCACTTCCCCTAAAGAGAGTAATGTTTGTTTACAGACAAGTAAAAAAGGCTTACACCTAACCCTGTTTTCAAGTTTAAGTTGCACAAATGTGAATTTCCCTAGACGCTCCCTAACAAACTTTTGGTTGATGCAGATTCAATCATACAGGATGGTTAGGACTAGAGGAAATCGAGGCAAAGGGGAATCGTCGCAGGGACCACCAACACCACCACCACCATCACCTGAATTAGCTCTCATACTGCGCTCTTTGGAGGCCATAAATGAGACTTTAAAGTGGCGTCAGCCAGTAAGGATCGAAGTGGAACCCCCACCATATAGAGTGGGTAATCATGAAGCATCGAGGGATTCAGGGGGAGGGCCTCCACCCGAAGACATCACTAGAGAACTCCAGAAGATCAAACTTCCATAGTTTGTCAGGGGTCGTGCCAGTGAACGTGCAGAGGCATGGTTGGAAGGCATGACAAGGTGTTTTGCCTTAAGATACTATGCATCCACATCAAAGGCGAAGATAGTGATTTTTCAGTTGAGAGATAGTGCCCTGAACTGGTGGGGAAACCTGGAGAGGCAATTGCACCATACCCCGGACACCATCTCTTGGGAACTTTTTGAGGAGAGGTTCTAAAGGAAATATATACCAACTTACTATGAGGAACAAGAGGTGGGAGCATTTCATGCTCTAGTACAAGGAAATAGGATCGTAGAAGAATACGAGATCAATTTTATGGAATTGGTCAAATATGTTTCATACGTGGATAATGATCAACAACATGCAGAACACTTTGTCTATGGGTTAAACCCTAAGATAAGGGCCATGGTATGGATGTGGAAACTGTCTTCGGTAGCGGAAGTAGTAGAAAATGCACGTTATGTTGAGGAATGCATGAACTTAAATGGAGGTATGAGGTCGACCTTTCCACATCATCCTGGATTCGTGGGGAAGGCCCCTAGGACATTCTCCAGGGGAGGGAGCTCCAGGCCACCTCCATATGTAATAGAGTCACACCAAGGACAGTTGCCACAGGTATTTCAATGGCAACGAGTGCAGCATCTCATTCATCACCAACAACGCAGGCAAGTCCACGACCATCTCAGAGAGCAACTAGTAGGGGCATGGGTTTCAGGGGAAGGAACTCATTTCAGAGACTGTCACAGAGAAGTGCGTAGGTTCTATCTCATCTTATGTGTTGGTGGTGTGGAGGACCCCATTACCAGCATGACTACCCAGATTTGCAAGAAGGATTTGTGCATAGAGAAGGAAAGGCCCCAATGGGAAGAGCAAGTGGCAGCCACTAGATTTATGCAGTAGTTAATAATCGCTAGGAAGAACATCAATCCACGGTGGTGGAATCATCAAGTACACTAAATCATATCAAGGTTAAAATTTTATTTGATTATGGTGCTACAGATAGATTCATTTCACCATATGCATTAGAAAAGAATGGGTTGGCAGCCTACGAGCATGACGAATTTAAACAAGTTGAGATGGCTTCGGGGGAAAAACAAGCAGTAGGACCTGGCGTTGATAATTGCCTAGTAGACCTGGGAGTGTGTACTACTAGGTTGAAGGTATATGTTATTGCTCTCGGGATGTATGACCTAATCATTGGAATGGATTGGTTAGAAGCTCATCGAGCTATGGTAGACTATTTTGCAAAAAGGGTTCTTTGTGTTGACGATGAAGGAGGGCCAATAGAGATCCATGGTGTATGGAGAAAGGTGTCTCTACGCTTTATCTCAACTATGAAGGTTAAACGGTGCATGAGGCAAGGGTGTCAACTTTATGTAGTGGAAATAGTGAGTGAAAGGAAAGTACCCGCCTTGGATCAGTACCCCATATTGTCAGAATTTAAAGATGTTTTTCCGAACCAGTTACCAGGGTTACCTCCTGAGAGGGAGCTTGATTTTACTATTGAGCTAAAACCTAGTGCAGAACCAATTTCCAAGACTCTGTATCAGATGACAGTACCAAAACTTTGTGAGTTGCAAATGCAATTGAAATATCTACTCAAATTAGAGCTAATAAGGCCTAGTGTCTCACCTTGGGGTGCACCAGTAATTTTTTTGAAGAAGAAGGATGGTTCCTTACAACTGTGTATAGATTATAGGGACTTGAACCATGTAATAATGAAAAATAGGTACCCAATGACGTGGATAGATGACCTCTTTGATCAAATTAAAGGGGCAGCGATATTCTCAAAAATTGATTTGTGATCAGGGTATCACCAATTAAGGATTAAGGAAGGCGATATTCCTAAAACCGCCTTTCAAACTTGGTTTGGGCATTACGAGTTCATTGTAGTACCTTTTGGATTGACCAACGTGCCAGTGGTATTCATGAGCCTCATGAATGGTGTATTCTGGAAGTACTTGGACCGCTTTGTACAAGTCTTTCTAGATGATGTCCTCATCTATTCCAAGAATGAAAGAGAGCATGAGGAACACTTACAAGTGGTGTTGTCCTGCCTTAGAGAGAACAAATTGTATGGGAAGTTGTTGAAGTTTTCCTTCTTCCAGAAAGAACTTCACTATTTAGGTCATATCATTTCCGGTGAAGGAATCTCTATGGACCCAGAAAAGGTAAAGTCCATTATGGTAAAATGCTCATGAGGTAAGAAACTTCATGGGGCTAGAAGGTTATTATCATAGATTTATGGAAGGGTTCTCTAAAATAGCGAAACCCATCACCACTTTGCAGCACAAGGGGGTCAGTTATGAATGGACAGAAGAATGTGATAGTGCATTCATCGAGCTTAAAAGGTTACTAACTAGTGCGCCAATTCTACGAGTGTCTGATATGGAAAAGGACTTCACAGTCTACATGGAGGCCTCGAAGCAAGGGTTGGGGGCCGTGCTAATTCATGATGGAGGAGTGATAGCTTATGTATCAAGGAAGTTGACGAAACACAAGGAACTTTACACTACTCATGATTTAGAGTTGGTAGTTGTAATGCTAGCTCTGAAATTTTGGAGGCACTATCTAGTAGGGAGAAACTTTGAGCTCAAAATGGACCATCAAAGTTTAAAACATCTCTTCACTCAAAGGGATCTAAATTCCAGGCAAAGGTGGTGGAGTGAGTTTATGAGTGAGAATTATTTTGGTATTTCATACATCAAAGGAAAGGAAAATGTGGTCACAGATGCCTTGAGCAGGAGACCACGTGTCTTCTCCTTGGTACCCTTAAAACTCAATCTGAGGGAACATGTGCTGACGCAACTCCTTGGGGATAGTTGGTATTTAAAGGTTACCTCAAACCTCCAGAATGGGAGGAAATTAGATCCAAAGTATGAAGGATATAGTCTGGAAGAAAACGGACCACTAAGATATCGAGGAAGGATGTACATCCCCGAAAGTGGGGATATTTGAAGCATCATACTGAAGGAAGCCCATGGAAAACTTTATTGTGTGCATCCAAGTGTGAAGAAGATGTATGCAGACATGAGGAAGATTTTCTTCTGGGTAGACATAAATCGCGATGTAGTCCATTTCGTCCCCAAATGACTAGAGTGTCAACAAGTGAAAGCCGACCACCATCACTCGGCAGGTCTCCTACAACCACATGATGTTCCTATGTCCAAGTGGGAAGTCATTTCCATGTATTTGTTTGTGGGGTTGCCTCTCACATCTCATAGACACAATGCCATTCTTGTGATAGTTGATAAGTTAACCAAGAGTGCTCATTTTATTCCAATTAGAGACACTTACGACATCACTGATGTGGCATGCATGTTTGTAAGTGAGGTCATCTGTTTGCACGGGATACCTAAGAATATCATTTCAGATAGGGACTCCAGATTCACTTCTAAGTTTTGGACAAGTTTGCAGTCAACATTGGGGACTCAGTTGAACTTAAGTATAGCTTATCATCTTGAAATAGATGGGAAAACCGAGAGAGTAAATCAGGTTATGAAAAACATGCTTAGGATGTACGTCATGGATGATCAAACCCATTGGGAGAAGTACCTACCTTTGGTAGAGTTCGCCTACAATAATAGTTTTCATAGCACCATCGGAATGCCACCCTATGAAGCTCTGTATGGAAGGCCATGCAAAATGTCGTTGAGTTGGGAGAGGTTAGAATACCAAGTAATAGTTGGGCCAGAATTGATTCAAGAGATGGAGGAACAGGTGATTTAGATTAGGCAGAGACTAAAGGAAGCATGGGATAGACAGAAAATTTATGTGGATGCACATAGGAATGACCGAAGTTATAAAGTGGGAGATCATGTTTTCATTCGTATCAGGCCTAATAAGAGTACCATACGGTTTGGAAATGGGACAAATTTGTCACCTCGATTTATAGGACCATTCAAAATCCAAGATAAGATTGGACCCATTGCCTATCGTCTCGTACAGCCACCCCACTTGCATAAAACTCATAATGTTTTTCATGTATTTGTTCTACGTCATTATGTTGCTGATGAATCACATAAACTAAATTGGAAGGAATTGCAGGTATCGAATGAGGGAACCCTCATGGTAGAACCATTATGCATATTTGACCGTAGAGTCTGACAGCTCAGGAACCGTTTGGTAGACCAAGTTAAGGTCCAGTGGGACAAGTATAGTCTACGATCTGGTACTTGGGAGGATGCCGAGACATTACGATGAGATTATCCCTCACTTTTTTTTGACCACCTCAAGAATATGTTTCTCAAAGGTTGGGAGTATGTAACGTCACCTTTTGACTTAGACAGCTAGGATTACCTGAGGCCTAAACACCTTTATTTTCTATTCACAGTGAAACTATTAAATGATACACTTGAACTTTTAAGATGTATGAACCTTTATGAATGTTTAAATGTGTTTGAATGATGATGGATATGATGTGATATACTATGTGAATGTAAATTATATGAATGTTTAAATATTATTGATGATGATGGATATGATGCGATCTACTATGTGAATGTAAATTCTATGAATGTTTAAATGTTATTGATAATGATGGATATGATGCGATATATTGTGGGAATGAGAATCCTATGAAGGTTTAAATGATATTTGAATGATGTTGGATATGATGCAATCTATTATGTAAATGATAATTCTATGAATGGGTAACGTTAATTGAATTATGGGATATTGTGAGATTTATTTCTAAATTGAAAACTTTGATGTTAGAGTTGTTGGTATGCAGATACCGAATTGAAATTATGATTGTATGCAATTACATGATGATAATGCATAGATATGTATGAGTTTGTGTTACAGACTAATCTGCAGGTCATTGGGCTATGAAATGGCCAAGGGATAATGATAATAAAAGTAGATGTCATGACCACTGACTGAGAAACAATATGGTATGAATCTTTGTATGTGAAATTATATTGGTTTGGATGCATTGCTATGATATGTGGATCAGTGCAGGATTTCAGGTGGTATGACTGCATAAAACCGAATAAACGATGAAAAAACTCCGAGCAAGACGGTGCCACTATATATTCCATTATAGGGTGTGGACCCTAGTCCTGTTAGGAGGTGTGGAGTCATTTCCCACCATGTATCCTCCGAAACCTGGAGTCATGGTAGGACGATGTTAGCTCACGCTCCCCTAGACATGTGACGATGACTGTCAGTTGCCTGTTGGGGAAGCTTGGTCAAGATAGTGACACTTCCACTTACGGGTTCTATTTGGAGTTAGGTCAATATAGTTGATGCTCCAAGATAGTCCAGCAGAGGAAGGATAGGAATGGAAGATGCAAGTAAGTTAGGGAGGAAGGATGAGTAGAAATAGTTGAGATTGTATGGAGATTCGTCTTGTGGTGGAATTTATTGTCTTTCCTTCTTAAAAGAAAATGTGTATATATGAATATTCATAATTATGTAACTAAACCACAACTGTCTAAATAAAATCGTTGAGCTAGATTATTGTAATTAAGTGAATTCATGAACATTTCATTGGTTTATTATCTTTTATAAAATGAATAGTCTTATTGATTGGATTGGATGCATACATAAATGACTATCAGGGTGATAAGTATTGTTATTAGTACATGCACAAGACTTGTATGTACTAGCTACACATGCATTTCTTGTACATGTACACTAGTATGTATGAGTTTTCTTGACTTACTAATAATGTCAGTTATTTGATATGAATGTGTGAACCATGTGTCTTTTCCCTTGTATCATAAAATACTTTAACTTCGGGACAAAGTTTCCTGAAGGGTGGGTGTATGTAAAAACCCTAAGTATTTAATCAATTGTTATTGTTTAATTAATTGTTTAATGTATATTAGTTTAAATAATTAGTTAATTAATTGTCCTAGTTAAATATTTGTTGAATGTGAATTGGTTTAATTAACTAATTAATGAATTTGATGATTAAATATCTATTTAATAAAATCTAGTTTAATAAATTAGTAATTATTATTTTGTATCAACTGATGGAACCATTTAAGAGAAGGGGATAAGGTGGTTGGCATTGAATGGAGGGATAAGGTGGGTGAGTCTTAATGAAAGGGAGAAGGCGGTGAATGAGAGAAGGGGAAAGGAGGATATGAGGGGAAAAAAAAACACTCAGGAGAGGGGGACTTTGGGAGGGAGAATTATTTTCATATAGGGAGACTATATTGGAGGATTTTTTATTTTGGGGGGGAGATTGGAAGACTGTATTACTGGTTTTTGGCTGGAGAAGCTTGTTGTGGGACTGAGATAGGGGGCACCTGTTGCTAGGATTTTTGGGCTCGGGGGCGAGGAATCCTTATGGAATCTTGGAGCTAGGGAGCCGGAGAGGCTCTGTTCCTAGCTGGATGGGAGGTTAGACGGTTTTGGGCAGAGCATCAGGAAGATTTGGAGAACAGCAGTAGCATCAGTTAGAGGTATGTATTTTCATTATTCTATTCTGATTATGTAATTTATTATGATCTGCTCATAAATTTTAATTATGTTGAATGGTTATTATGGTTATATGTTGAATAAAGAATTGTAAAGATGTTAAGATAGCACTTCTTTAATTAAATTTATGTTTTATAAGGATGATTTGGAAGAGACCTTACATCCATCAAGATCATGAATACTCTTGGGGAATTTGTCGGTCAAAACGGTAAAACGGTAAACTCGTAATGTTTGAACCTCATCTTGAATGTGGTCTTAGGAATGTCTTCATCTTTTATTCATAACTGGTGATATCATGATCTCAAGTCGATCTTTGAAAACATCATCATGCCTTTCATTTGGTCAAGCAAATCATCTATTCTTGGAAACTAATATTGGTTCTTGATCGTTCCCTTGTTCAATTGATGGTAGTCAATGCAGAGTCTCCATGACCCATCCTTCTTTTGTATGAAAATAACAGGCGCACCCCAAGGTGACACACTTGGATGTATAAGTCCTAGTTCCAACAACTCTTTCAGTTGCATTTTCAACTAATGTAACTCAGGGGTCGACATCTGATAAGGCATCCTTGCTATCGGTTCAATTCCAAGTTTTAGGTCAATGGTGAATTCTATCTCTCTTTCGAGCGGAAAATATGGTAACTCTTCTAGGAACACATCCACAAACTCTCGTATTACCAAAAGGTTTTCTAATCCTTCCAGTTCCACTATTCCCTTGTCATTCAGCGCTAGAATTACAGATAGCTCTCATCCCTTGTGCATGCTCTTTTGTAGTTGTAGGGAAGAGATGAACCTTAGGGAAACTCCCTGGTTTCTTCCTACAATCACTCATATGTGTCCCTCATCATCAGTCAAACTCAACCATTTCTTCTTACAGTTGAGTATCGCCTCATGTGATTCCAACCAGTCCATACCGATCATGACATCATAAGATCCTAAGATCATGACATACAGGTTGGCCTTCATGAAAAAATTTCCCTGGTTAAGGCTATAGTTTGTAACCTTTCCTCCAACCTTCTTCTTGGACCCTGAAGCCATTTCCACATAGCTAAACTCGGCATGTTCAATTTCCTTTACCTTAATTCTCTTTAGTGTTGCACCAAAATAAATCTCTTTGTAGAACCTAGATCTATCAAAATACTAAAGGTTTGTTCAGCGATGGTACATGACATCTCGAGCACAGTAGACTAGTGCTCGGTCTGGCAGTTATTCATCGTTGCATGAATCTGGTGGACCTTGCCAAAATCTCCTACTTTAGTGTGTCTAGTTGACCCGGTTTCTCTAGCCCTCTCAACTAGATGGGAATGCTAGTAATGTGGCTCTCCACATGTCCAACATCCAGTCTTCAGTCTAGTACTCATGGTCCCCAAAGTAGAAGTTGATGGCCCACCAACCTAGAACCCTAGTATGTTCTACTGAATAAGCCTGAACTATTGTTGTCGTGGATGATGTTGTTTCTCGTGTTGTGGTCCTTTGTAGGGAGTATTTTGTTGAGGCACCATTCGTCGTGGTGTCATGAAAGTGGATCCTCTCATATTTCCACGATACCCTGATGGATGTCTAGCTGTTGTTTGATGTTGTTTCACACCAGATGTCATATGTCCCATCAGTCTCACAGTAATCCTTCTCTGACCCCCATTGATCATCTCTTCCTCAACTATAAGGGCCTTCTGAACAACATCATGCAACGTTTGAGGCATTAATATCCTCACTTTCACATGAATGTTGACATTAAGGCCAAACACAAACTTATTGACTTTGATCTTCTCAATGTTCAGATGTAGAGCATACCTAAGAAGCTCCATGAAATGGTCCTCATACTCAAGCACCGTATGACCGCCCTATCATAAGGAATTGAACTTATTGAGCTGGTGCTTAATGAATTCCTCATACAAATACCTCTCCCGGAACCTCTCCTCGAACAGGTCCCATGACACGTCTTTGACGGCCATGTTCAGTTGTGGCAGAAGTGTCTTCCACCATAAAAGAGTGCTCCCCTTCATTTGAAATACCACCATGTGGACCTTCATGTTGGAGGTGTAGTCATGAAGTATGAAGCACATCGCCATGTTATCCAACCATGCCTTGGCATTTGTGTCAACCGTGGCACCCAAGAACTCAGGAAACTTTACCCTCTCGAGTTCTCGTTGAATGATACCAATACTAGCTAGGGCGCATTGTGGACCCTCATGGGGTATAGGTGCCATGAACTCATCTCTATCCGGAAGGCTAATAAAGTCCTTTGAGATCCTCTGAAAGGACCTCATCAACCCAACCACATCCCCCACAACAATCTTCTCTTGTCCAATGACTTGTTCTTCTCCTAGGGGATTAGACCCCTCTAGCATGGATGCTACTGGAGGCGTCATGCCTCCTCCTCTAGCACCACATCATTTTCCTCTGCGACATCCTCTAACCATGATTACCTTCATGGAAAAATTCACTTATATTAGCAATAAATTATTAATCAAGTGTTTAATACAGTGGAAGGAATAATGATCCCAAGTCGTGGAGTTGAACCCACTCTGATACCATATGTAACGGTTCCTTTGTTACGACTAGGAAAGCGAAGCATAGAAGGTAAAAATTAGGAATTTAACGTCAACAATATAAATCATAGAAACAAAAATAATTTAAATCATAATTAAAGGAATTACAAGTGTCTCATCATCATAATCAAATAATGTCGCAACCGACGCATCAACATATTCATTAACGACATATAATCAACAAGTCATCATATTCGAACAAAAACACATAATCAACGAGCAACAAGAATGGTGAAGCAAGATCAACCATCGTGATCAACTAGAATCATCAATACTTTTAATCACTCAATTGATCATGTATGGATAATCATCAGTGAAGACAGGGATAACATGAGATAGCATAATGATAACACGAAGATAATAAAGATAACATAAAGATTGCATAAAGATACTACCCACCCAACCTACCCTGCAAGGTTAGGACCTCCAGGACACATAAGAAATGCTCAATCCCAGGTTCCAATTGATTTTAACCATTTAAAGTCTCAGGGCTAGTGACTGTTCTGAGGAACAAGGAGGTGTCTACATCCCACTAACACAGTCAAGTCCAAACCAACTATGTTAAATAAGCAACATCAATGATAATCCATGAATCAATAGTGTTCTAATAACCATTTTCACATCACAAAAATTCTAAGGCGCAAGAGGATTTAATAACTAAATCAATCATACAATGACAAAAGTTAAGGCGCAAAGTAATCAACTTTATTTATTTTCAAGGCGCAAAAGCATACATCTATTTATTCAAGGTGAAAAACTTTACTACAAACATACATATTTATCAATGCCACAAATTCCACCATGAATCATTCCAACATAAATCGCAATTAACTAGATCATCAATATCACCTAATCATCAATTTTCCAGGTACAACATATTATTCTATCACACTTGAAATATTTAGTGATAAAGGAAGTGCAGGAGAAAGAGGGTATCACATAATGAATAATGAATCAAGCGCATAAGCAAATATAACTTGAGTAGATTAACTATTCATTTTCATAATAAGGATATCTTCTAGGAGTGTGTAAGGAGAAGCAGATGTACAATTTCATTAAGAGCCCCCAAAGAAGATCAATACCATATCAATTACATTTTCTTATTTTGTAACCATATAAAGGAAAAACTAACATAAATCATTAAATAGCATCTAGTAAGAAGTCAAGAGCTTGCACATCTAGTCTGAGGGATGGAAGAGGGTCAAAGGTTCCTTAACCTGGTCCAGGGGATCAAATAAGCTCAAAAATCAAATTTCTTAGAATCACTTCAAAACAGACTCGTGCATAGGATTCGTCCCCACGATCCTAATGCAACTTGAACGGGTTCAAATGGATTTCGTAGTCGAGAGATATTTTGTTTTGTCTGTTTTCCCAAACATGTAAAAAAATCATTGACTGTGCAGTCTATACATTATGTACAAGTTGTATGGACATGTGGCAAGGTGACTGTACTAACATGAGGCACCATATTGTTGACATGGCATTGTACTACTGATGTGGCACCATACCACCACGTGGCAGGGTGACGTGGGTTATTGACTGGACAAAGGTGTTGATGTGGCACCATACTGACACATGGCACCATACTAACACATGGCACCATACGGCTGACATGGCACTGTACTAACGCATGGCATCATATGGTTGATGTGGCATTATACTGACACATAGCAGGGTGACATGGATTGTTAACTGGGAAAAGGTGTTGATGTGTCAGGTCATACTCACACATGGCAGGGCTATATTGTCTACGTGGCAGGGTCGTGTTACCAATGTGGTAGGTCGTACAACTGACATGGAAGGTCGTACTTCCTACATGGTAGGCTCACTGGACTGGTGACTGTGTAGTGGCTGATTGTGTAGGTGTTGACTGTGCAGTGGATGATGTGTGGGTGTTGACTGTGAAGTGGATGACATGGCAGAGGTTGTGGACCAATCACATGTCCTTGTATGTGAGATTGGAAGGGGGGCACATAGCCCAGCTAGGGGTCTCCACGTGGCACCCCGTGATTGGTTGAAATTGTATAGAAATTTTGGACTCCACCAAAGTCAAACTCGTGACGTTCAGGCATGGGAAAGGATTTGGTGCAGGCCGAGCTAGTAGCCCGCCTGCCATATGGTTCTTAACCATATACCACTCAGCAAATATAAGAATTAAGACAAGGTTTTGTAGAGGGAAAGGAAGGGGTCGGGGCTTAGTCCCTGCCCTCGGTCATGTTCTTGCATGTGACCATTGCAGTAGATTGTGCGTGCTGGTTGGGATTTGGCACTAGGACGTGATCGTGTGGGGGCCATGCGACCATGACCTCTGTCGAGAAGGGGATATATCACTAATGGTGTGACAAATTTTCCCACATGTTTGGGATGCTACAGGAGCTAGGCTTTTGCAAGGGAAATTCTTGCAAGCCTAGTTAGTCATGCACATATGCATTTTGGAGAACAAAGACAACAAAGAATTTGGGAAAAATCCAGGGAGTGGTTTCTTCTCATTTTTTGGCCAAACCAGGTGCAGGAAGAGCCTAGATAGGGTATTTTGGACGTTATGGAGACAATGGAGCCATCTAAAAAGCATTATGATCCTTGTAAAGCACCTATTTTGATAGTTTGAGAATTAAAGGAAAATATCCAAAGGAAACTGGATTGGGACATATAGCCCAAGTGAGGGGAGAACTAATTCATCTAATTTGTTGTGTTAAAGGGTTTGTTGATGGTTGTTATGACTGTTTAAGCAACTTATAAATAAGTAAGGACTCATTAAAAATAAAGGGTTTTAACATGGTCCTTTTACTCAAGAACATACCATTCCTACCTGCAAAAATTATACACACAACCCTCTTCATTATCAGATCAAGATGTCAATTAAATTTACCAACTATTATTCCATAAATCCATTACAATATTCATCAATATCTAAATCCATATACAAAAATTTAACTAATTACAAATACAATTTATAACATAAGTATGGTAACCCGTGAATGGATTGTTGACATTCTTCGGCAACTAATGATTCCTCTTTTCTCTCCCTTGCTAATCGTTGAGACCTCACCAATACCTTCGATTCAATGTTAGGGGTACTCTTCTTCCCCCTTAGCCCCACGAGCCGCAAAGAGGCCACGCACACAAAACTAGAGAAAAATCTAACTCCTAGCTTGCCTCACAAGGTCAACCTACCACTCCCTCTCAAGCTCGACATCCCAACTCTCACAAGTAAAACCAGTCAAAGAAATTTGGGCAACATAACTTTACTCATACAAGTCCAGATCCATTCGTCCTCTTAGCCATTTCCTTTATAGAATGTTTCTCAGTGATAAATTTCCATTTGCACATTTAATTCATTTTTTTAATAATTTAATTAGGAATTATTTCCCCCATACACTTGTCACTTGTTCCCTTGGTTGCACTAATAAATCCATAATTTAATTTAATTAATTGTCAATTTCCCTCACCCATCCTAAAAGTGCTCCTAAAATCACTCCTAGTTGTCCCTTTATTTCCTTTATTTCCTTTTTAATGATTGGCATCTTTCTAAAACTTAGTGGTGTTTAATTTAGGAAAGTTATTTAGTTAGACTAGACTAGATACCTTTCTATGCTTCCACATTATTTTTACATTTATTTCCTTTCTTATCTTAGTTTCCAATTTGGCATTCTTTTTCACACAATTACATAATTAAATATTTAGATATAATTTTTTTTTACTCTTTCAATACCTAACTTGATTTTTCTTCATCCCCCACCATTTATTAAATTTATAATTTAGTTTTAGTCTTCTTACCCACTTAAGGCTTAGGCTCAAATCTTTAAACTAGGTTTAGAATATTTAAGGAGATTTTATAATTAATAAAAATTACCCATTTAATAATTATTTTAAATCTGAAATTGTCAAAACAAATATTGTTTTCTAGGCACCTAGGTTCATTGACTCGCCTTTATTAAAAATCGCGACGTGCCCTTCAAGATGCACTATTCTCTCCAAGGGTGTCACTCACCTTTATTCAAGTTTTATTTATGCAATGTTCCCTTCAAGGCGCACTACGTGCTCCAAGGGTGACACTAGCCTTTGACTGGTTTTGGTAGTTTTCCAACCCTTGGAGTCAATAACTCATTCAGAAAACCTTGTGAGAGACTAGGGGCCTCTAAGGAATAAGGACCTTGCCTTATTGTGCGCCCCTTATAATCTTCATGAGTGATTGTCTCAGTCTTCCCTCGTGACATCATAGATCTCTAGAACTAGGTAAGCGTTAACCTACAATTTGATCCATGGTGGGAGTTCTAGTAGGTTGTGGCAGGGCTCGTACCACACCTCTCTCTCAATATATGGTTGTGCAAGACCCTTTACTCCTTATGTGAGTCTGATTAGCAAGCAATCGTCATCCTGCATCCATCAATGAAACACTGTCAATGATCCATAAACATCATAACATACCTGATCATATGTCACATATGCATAAATAAAAATACCCAAACCAATACAGTCCACTCCCTCACTCGATCCGGAGTCCAAGGAGGTCCATTGATCCCAGTGGCATCCTCAATCTATTTAGTGTCATGTACACTCAGGGGAAACTCATCAATAATTAATGTCAATACAAGATATCAAATAACATAACATCATAATCCATCAACATCATCACAAGAATCCATAAGCAAAAAGACATCCATATAGTGAAACTAGATCACTCTCACACAAGTGTGCTCAAAGAATAAGTCAATAACATGTGCTCGCAAGATTGGGATGTTACAGTTCGTTGGTATATTTATGAGGGATCATCTAATATTTCTACTCAGTTACTTTTCTATTTTTAAAACAATTGTTTGTTAGGGACGTTCACAAGCTATAACACTACTAATTGAATAGATATTTGTAAGATATTTCAACTTCAAAGGTGACATGAATGTCGCTCTCCCTAAAAGTGTCATGGATATAAATTGAATTTTTTTGTCTTAAATAAACTAAAATCTGGGTGCAATCAATAATTTAACTTATTCATGCACATCTAATATTTGAATGTAATCTTAGTTTTAACTCTTTCTCCCTAAAGTTTTTGAATTTAGCTTATATTTATTTGGTTATGGGTGATTGCAAACCTGAGTAGTCATTTTGGGAGAACCTTAAAAGTTTAACTAGAATGGTAATAATAGAACCCTTGAAGAGACATTAAAATATTGGGACTAATTGAATTAATCTTATATTGAAGAGACATTAAAATATTTCGGGACTAATTAAATTATTCTTTTATTGAAGAGACATTAAAAATGTATGTTTAATATATTGGATTTACAAGACTGTGAGGGTCTTAGACCTTCCCAATTTGGTCCTTAGGATATATACAATTTAAAATTTTGATATATTAAATAAATCATTTAGTAAAGGAATTGCATTAATAATTTCACATTAATGAGATTATTATTGTAATCAATATGGATCATTCGATTGATTTATGGTGGCTTAAAAAAAATTATTGATCTTAAATCCTAATGATATTAGGCAATGTTTAATTGAATAACTTGAAATTCATCACCTGCGTCTCTAATAATGTTTTAGTTTGAATTGTGAAAATTTGAATTCAATGGTGCGATGAGTTTTACTTGAAACTTTTGTTATGTCATCAGTAGATTTTTAAGCTCAGTATAGTATGTTAAGTAGATCATAAAATATTGTTTGTTCGATCCTTTGAGCAGGTGATTTATATTTTAATTATTTAACATTGAATTCTAGTCTTGATTGGTACGTCTAGGATTGGTTAAGGTATTTAGATACCTCTTTGTTCGTCGGAACAGTGGTCAGTCCTAAGACCTTAAATGGTTGAGTGTTGATTATGTGTCTTGGAGGTCCTAACCGTGCAGGGTAGGTTGGGCGGGTAGACATCTTTTGTTAAATTTATGGGATATGGTTGATCTATGAATAACAGTGATGTTGTAATTGATTTTTGTTACATAATGATGAAAATGAGAATAGAATGTGTAATATTGATGTATGTTATTGTTTCTTATCATTAGTCCTAACTGTCGTTTAAAAAAAAAATCACTATTGTACACACTTATTTTAAGTCTTAACGGAGGGAACATTGCATATGGTATCAGAGTTGTAGCTGCAAAAACTTCTAAAGCCTGAAGCCCCAGAGCTTCTTCTAGCCATAGATCTGAGTAAGGTGTGGGAACGGTTAATCTCTGGGTTAACCAGAATTTGGTACTTCGGCAAAAGAGAGTCATTGTTGCAAAAATATGAGAAACTCCCAAAGTTCCAAACTCTTGAGTGGATGACCACCGTTGATCTAATGAGGAGTATAAGCCATCAGATCTCCAAGCCCTTCAGAGGTTCATAAATCCAGGTGAAACAATCTAAGGTTATGAAAGAAGAGAAAAACCTTGAAGCCTGGAGTTTCGGAGTGGTTCTCCACAATAGATTCTTGCATGAGGATAATCTTCGCTAGTCGTTCGATTAAATATATAATCATCGATGAAGGTAAGTAAAATTTTAGGGTTAACCTACAACTATCAGTCAACTTCACTTTACGAATGAATTCGATGAGTAATCACTTTGGGTGGAAAGGAGTGTTGAAGTTAAAAAAATTTGAAGCACTAGAGTTCTAGAGCTCTGAGTAGCACCCACTTTTGGTTAGCCCTAGTTTCTATACCATGGTCACATGTGTAACTTTGTCAAGGAAAGAGAGCTAACGTGATATATACTAAAAGTCAAATTCCAAAGACTTTAATAGGTTTCCCATAGTCCCAAGTATTTTAGATTTATCTATAAATTAGCGCAGACATTCATACTCCCTACTTCAGATATATCAACAAATTTGACAGAGGAAAAACACGATATAAAATCGGATGTGATGAAATTCAAAAGAGATCATACTACAACAAAATTGAATTGAAAAAATATTTAATAGGAAAATGACACAGTTCGGACCTAGAATCAAGTTCGACCCAGATCCCATTAGATGAATTTATTTGTATTTAAATGAAATTGAACAGAGGCTCATAAAAATTTTCGGAACTAACACACTAGTTTACCAGCAAACAATGCATTGTTAAATTTCTAAATAATCTCAGCTAAAGACTATGTCATTCAACTTCAAACATGGATAAGGTATAAATTTTTGAACATAGACCATATTGAATATGAATTTAAATTCCACAATTAGGATCAATCCATCCCAAAATATAGAGCGAAAAAAGTTCAGTATTACATTGTAAATTTAAAATAAAAACACTGTAATTATTATCCAATTGGAAGAAATTGAAATTTTAAAAATATTAACTCTAAACTAATATTCATTGACAGAAATCGTAAAAATTGGATTCCATGCTTTCCAATGTCTCTATAGTGGCCTTATCAGTCTAACATACAACTACACTAATGCTAGGAATAAAATTCGGAATATAAAAATACCAGAACCAATGAATTGTTGCTTAATAAAGATGTCTTCAAAGTCTTGCGCTCCTTCCTTTCCTTTGCTTTCTAATCATAGAGACTTCACTGGTACCTCTAACCCAATTCTAGGGGTACTCTTCTTCCCCCTTATCCCCCCAAGCCATAAAGGGGACACACACAAGAAACCAACAATAATAGCTCCAAGACTTTCCCTCGCAAGGAAGAGCTTCCACTCTTTTTACAAGCTTGGTATCCCAACTCTCACAAGTAAAACACAGTCCAACAAAAATTTGGTAGCATACCAATGCTCAGAAAATAAGATCATTTCCCCTTCTCCAAAATTTGTTTTTTATAGAATTGTCTTCATTGACACACGTCCTCATACACCTATAATCAACTTTTTAGTTAATTTTAATTTGGATTACTCACTCACACACTTGTCACAATATCCCCAAGTTACACCAGCATTTACCATTTTTATTTTATTTAAAAGGTCAAAATCCCTCACAATCCTCAATATGTTCCTATTTTTACTCCTAGGTGTCCCTTTGCTCCCCAGATTCTCATTTAAGAGGTGTCCCCTAACTAGATCTTAGTTAGAGTTTAATTAGGAGTCTTATTCTAGTTAGACTAGTGTAGTTTGACTCTAGATTATATTCTATGTACAACCAACCTCTCAAGTTATTATTTAATTCTATTTAAAATTCATTTTTATTAAATTCATACACACATGTGCATTTTATGCTATCTTTATATTTTTCCCACTTTTCCTAGAATTAGATTTATCCCAAATTTAATATTTTAATTAGTGCCCAACTTAAACTTAGACTTAGGCTAGATATTATACTTAGGCTTAGACTCTTGTTAGGATTTTCAACTAATAATATATCGTTTAATTAATTAGTTAATCCAACAAGTTCTAATATTTCAATGTTTTCTAGGCCATCTAGATTTATTGACTTAAGTTTAGTTATGCAACATGCCCTTCAAGACGCACCTTTGTGCTCCAAGGGTGTCACTTGCCTTAGACTTGTTTTGGAAGTTTTCCAACCCTTGGAATCAACACTCCACTCGGTCGACCTTGTGAGAGACTAAGGGCTTCTAAGGAATAAGGACTTTTCCTTATTGCACGCTCCTTAGAAATCTTCATGGGCAACTGTCTCAGTCTCCCCTCATGGCATCGTGGGCCTCTCAAAATAGCTAATCGTTAACCTACGGTTCAGACCATGGTGGGAGTGTTAGTAGGCTACGATAGGGACGTTGCCACACCTCTCCCTTGAATGTTTGTTTTATGTGCATGGCCCCTCTACTCTTTAAGTGAGTCAGATTAACAAGCATTGTCAAGCCTGCATCCACTGACAAAAACACTTTCAATAATTCCATATACATAAATCATTCTATAATCAATAATACAACATATGTGTGTGAAATGAAATACTCAATAAATACAATTCACTCCCTAACTCAATCCAAAGTCCAATGGAATCCATCAATGCCATCAACATCCTTAACCTATCACATGTCCTGCACACTTAAGACAACTCGTCAAAAGCATATCTCAATATATATACATCAATAAATCAATAAGCCATAACACCTCAACATCATCATATATAACCCATAATCTGAATGAAATCACAATGTACCATACCCAGATCACTTGCAAGCAAGTGTCCTCAAAGAATAAGTCCATAATAGTGTGCTCAGTAGAGAGGGATGTTACAGGGAGGAGCTTGAAAGGATGTTTTCAAGTTAAAGATAATTTCATAAGGGAGTTGGTGCTTTGAAACAAGGGAGTTGGTGCTTTCTAGAGTTGGTTCTCTAAAACTAAGGGATTGGTGTCTCCTTGATTTGGTCCTCAGAAGAAGAGAGATTGGTGCCTCTCACACAATTGTAACGTGTACTTGTTATTGTTATATTTAAATTTATGTATTCAGTACATTCTTGTTGATCAATTTTTATGATTAATTAATTTGTTAATTAATAATTGTTAAAATATTGAAAGAAGAAGCAAAATTGATTGACCCCCTCCACCCCACCCCCCTCTTAGTATTGGCCAATATTTCAACAACTCCAATATACAAAATCGATTTTGGACAAAAAAAAATTGAACTTGGAATATACAAGAGAAAGTAACTACTTTTAAATTTGTACATATCATATTCTTTTCAATATTTTTGCTTATTTAATACATGAGGAAATTGGTCTGTGACATTACCTATTTTGTAATACATCCTACAGTTATAATTATATGTTATTATATTTGAGAAGTAAAAATAACATGGAATTGTATTTCAAGTGCAAAACCAAGCATATTAATTCTTATACACCCTTTATTTAGGTCTCCTTCATCTCATTTTATAGAAGGTAGGATAGCAACTAAAAGGATGTCACTACTTCTCAAACTTATATAATAAATAAATTCAAGCATAACAATATTATTTATTTAATGGATGGTAATTCGAAGGTCACCTTGATCAAATGTGGGTTTAGGTGCCCAAGAAAATTAAGGGCTCAACGATTAAATGAGTGTTGGGTATGTGTTATATTCTTTGCAAAATTGATCCCATGTATTGTAAACTAATATGGGAGAAAATGGGGTCTCGGGGATGCTTAAAATTCCTGAGTCAGAAGGTTTGTGAGGGTTCATGGGAGGGATCCCCTGAGAAAAAAATTGGTTCATTTTTGGTGGTTTTTTGCGTTCATTTTTTGTAGTTTTTCGGCACATGGTTTTTGAAGATGGTTTTCTAATTTTGGTTAAGGAATTAGGGTTGTTGAATAATATGGATCAATGGATTAGGGGTTTGAATGCCACAAGATCCTATATGTATATTATAGTGTAAACAATTAATATGATGAATAGAATATTAGAGGTACAACTCTAAACATGTTGCCAATTTTATCGGTTTGGGTTTCCAGGGTAAAATCCATATGTAATGTGTGTGTGTGCCATTGTATCTTTTATGTTTTTATTGAGAATATTTTTACAGTAAATATTTGTACAAGGTTAAAATCTACAATTGGTGTCAAAGAAATTATTGGCTTCAGGTGGAATCCTTTGTGGTCAGGGTTTGGCTCGGGTTTGTGATAAGCCTTTTCACAGTGGGATATCTGAAGTATTGATTCTTCATGTAAAAAGAAATGGCAGGAAATTCAAAAATAGAGATCAAGAAATTTAATGGGAAAATTTTGTATTTGTGGAAGCTCAAGATGGAATATTTGTTGGTAGACAAAGATCGGTGGATCACAGTGGATCCAGGTACTACACCTATTGGAATGTTAGTAGAAGACTAGAAAAAGTTGGATTAGAAGGAAAGGAGCACAATCTGGTTGTGTCTCTCAAATTCAGTATTACTGAACGTGTTAGGGGAAGCTACAGCTAAGGAATTATGGAATAAGTTGGGGACTTTGTATCAGTCTAAGTCCCTATTAAACAAATTGTTCCTACGGAAGAATTTTTATAACCTAAGGATGAAATATGGAGACTTGGTGACAGAGAATTTGAACGCCTTCAATATTGTGGTAATTCAATTATTATCTATTGATATTAAAATTTTAGATAAAGATAAGTGTATCAGTTTATTATTCTCTTTACCATACTTGTGGGATAGTTTTTTTATGGCCATAGGTATTAATACAACTACTTTAAGTTTCAATGATGTAGTCCCATCCTTGTTGTTGGAGGAGAGGAGACAGAAGAACATGGAAGGATAGATAATAGATGCATTATTTGCAATAGGACGCTCCCATGAAAGAAATAGATTTAATTCCTCAAGAGGGAGATCTAAATCTAAGGTTGGATCTAAATCTCCCAAAAATTTTGTAAAGGTATGCTAAATATGTGGAAAAGAAGGGAACTACAAGAAACAATGTAGATCCAAAAGTTTTGAGAGAGGGAAGGGATCTAAAGATGTTCCTTCTACATAAGAAAAAATCCCCTCAGAAGAAGGAGGGGATGTGTACTTGAATTCATCAACCACACATGAAGATCATGATGCATGGTTGGTTAACTCAGGCACATCCGTTCATATGATTCCCCACAGGGAGTGGTTCTCTAAATATGAAAATTATGATGGAGGTGATGTTTTCCTATATGATGAATTGATAGCCAAAATCGTAGGATGAGGAAAATTCAACTTGAATCTCATGGATGGAAGGATTAGAACATTACTAGGTGTTCTTCACATCCCAGGATTGGCCAGAAATTTGATTTATGTAATAAAAATGGATGATGCAGAGGTAAAAACATTGTTTGAGAAAGAAACTTGCTAGATGGTTCAAGGAGCAATGGTGTTGTTGAAGGGATTTTAGATTGGAACTCTGTATAAGTTGCAAGGAAGAACTATTAGTGATGAGTGTAACAGTTTCATTTTTTCTGATATTGGATCTGAAGAAGAAAAAATTCCTACAGTCTTTGGACAAAATATTGTGTTCTGGCATCAAAGACAAGGGCATACCAGAGAGAAGGGTATTTGAATACTACATGGTAACGGTATGGTTGAAGTTATTTCTAAATTCTCTATGGATTTCAATTTCTATGAACAGTGTGTATATAATAAGCATAGTTGGGCAATATTCCCCTCTAGTGCAATGAGGTCAAAGGGAATTTTATAGTTGATGCACAATGATGTGTTTGGACTTGTGTCGGTTACATCATTGGGAAAATCTATGTAGTATGTCTCATTTATAAATGAATTATATAGGAACACATGGATATGTTTCCCTAGGTAGAAATCTGAAGTATTTGACAGGTTTAAAGAGTTTAAGGCTCTTGTGGAGAGTCAAATAGAGAAAATAATTAAGGTGTTGAGGACTAATAATGGTGGAGAGTTTTGTGGAAATGAATTTGAATAATTATTTAATAAGTGTGGTATAGCAAGGTAGAAGACTAATCCATATACCCCTCAACATAATGGAGTTTCATAAAGGATGACTAGGATGTTGATGTAAAAAACAAGGTGCATGTGCTATGGTGTCGGGTTAGGACAATAATTTTAGTCAAAGGAAGTGGGTACTTCATGTTACCTGGTTAATCAATCACCCTCATCGACACTAGATGACAAGATGTCACACAAAGTATGGACTAGTAAGAAACCCTCTCTCACACATCTCGGGGTATTTTGTTGTGATTCCTATGTTCATGTTCTAAAGGAAAACAGGAGTAAGCTAGATAAAAAAGTTGAAAAGTATATATGTATTGTGTATAAAGATGGTCTAAAAGGTTATAAGATTTGGACCCCAAAAACTAAGAAGGTAGTGTATAGCCAAGATGTGGTATTTAGAGAAATCAAATATGTTGTCAAACAAGAACTCTTACCAATGAAGGAAGAACCAGCGAAAATGGATTTTGATTTGAATGATGGTGAATCGGACTCTACAGAAGAAGTGGAATAAAAAAAAGAAGATCCTCATACTCCATAATTGAGGAGATCGGTTCTAGAAAGAAGGAAATTGGAAGGTATACTCCACCTAACTTTCATTTAGATTTTGATTTGTATATTACTGAATATGATCCTAGAACTATTAGAGATGTAGTGGATTCAAAGGATGGAAAACTCTGGAAAAAGGCCATGATTGAAGAAATGGCATCCTTAGAAAAGAATGAGGCTTGGGATCTAGTCGATTTACCAACTTCAAGAAATCCCATTAGCAACAAATGGGTGTTTAAGAAGAAGTTAAATGCATAAGGAAAAGTGGATAAACACAAAGCTCGGTTAGTAGCAAAAGGTTATTCCTAGGTAGAGGGAATTGAATTTGGTGAGATATTTTTCTCTTGTTACCAAGTTAAATTCAATTAGATTTATTTTATCTTTTGTTGTTGTGTTTGATTTTGAAGTCGAACAGATGGATGTGAATACAAAAATCCTACATGGGGATCTGCAAGAACAAATATACATGAAGCATCCAAAAGGCTTTGTTGTGAAGGGAAAGAAAGAGTTGGTATGCAGAATGAAAAATTTTGTGTATGGGTTAAAGCAATCACCAAGGATGTGGTATCAAAAATTTGATACTTATATGTTGGGACTTGGCTTCACAAGGAGCAAAGTGTATCATTGTGTGTATTTCAAACTAATCGGTGATCATATTATTTGTTTGGTCTTGTATGTGGATGATATGTTGTTGATAGGAAATGACAAGGATATTATCTAGGAGGTGAAAAATCAGTTGTCCTTTAAGTTTGACATGAAGGATCTTGGTGCTGCAAATTTAATTTTGGGCATGAAAATTAAAATAGATCGGGAAAACAAAAAACTATGGTTAAATTAGAGGAAATATGTCAAGATACTATTGCAGAGGTTTAATATGAAGGAATGTAAACCAGTCAAGGTTCCTATTCCTATAGGTGTAAATTTATATGAAGATCAGTGTCCAAAGACACCGGAAGAGGAAGAGGACATGTCCCTTGTTCTATATGCTAGTGTGGTTGGAAGTTTGATGTATGCAATGGTCTGTAATAGACCATACATTGCACATGTGGTGGGATTTTTTAGTAGGTATATGTCAAATCCAGGGAATGAGCATTGGACATCAGTAAAGAGGGTTTTGGGGTATTTTCATGGAATTACTAGTTATGGATTATGCTACCAAGGAAGACTAGAATTGGACAAAGTGTTGAATATACATGGATTTGTGGATGCATAATGGGTTGGATATATAGATAGTAGAATATATACAAGTGGGTATGTGTTTAACCTGTTTGGAGGAACAATCAGTTGGATGAGAAAAAGATAGACTATATAAGTGGCACTCTGAACTACAAAATTTGAATACATGGCAACCACTCATGCAAGAAAGGAAGCAGTATGGTTACAAATATTGTGTTCAATTATAGGGTTGGTACATCGATTACTAAGGATATATTGTGATAGTCAGAGCGCAATATTCCTAGTGAAGAACCTGACTTATCATTCAAAGACAAAGCATATTGATGTTTAGCATCACTTTGTGAGAGACATGGTTGAAGACAAGAAGGTGTTGTTGATGAAGGTGGACAGTTTGGAGAATGTTATAGATTCATTAAAAAAATCTGTGAGAATTGAGAAGTTATCTTGGTGTAGAGGATATATGGGCACTATTGTTGTAGATTGTTGACTATGTAATCCTATAACCCCATGTATGCAAAGAAAACAACAAGTGGAAGAATGTTGGGTATGTGTTATATCCTTTACAAAATTGATCACATGTACTGTACACTAATATGGGAGAAAATGGGATTTGGGGGGTTCTTAATAGCCCCCATTCGGAAGGTTAGCATGGGTTCAAGAGCAAGAACCACCCCCCAAAAAAAATGGTTCATTTTTTGTGGTTTTTTGCGTTCGTTTTTTGTGGTTTTTTGGAACATCGATTTTGTTGATGGTTTTCTAATTCTAGTTAAGGAATTAGGGTTGTCGACTAATCTGGGTCAATAGATTAGGGGTTTGGATGTTGTGGGATCCTATATGTATATTTTATTTTAAACAATGAATATGATAAATAGAAGATCAGAGGTGCGGCTCTAAACATGTTGTTGGTTTTCCCAGTTTGGGTTTCTAGGGTAAAAGCATTGTGTAATGTGTGTGTGTGCCATTTTATCTTTTCTCTTTTTATTTGAGAATTTGTTTGCAATAAATAATTGTACAAGGTTAAAATATATAATGGGCATACACATTTTCTATCCTCAACAAGACATAAAGTCTTAGATATTCATTACTATACCAATTTCCTTCATTGTACATTTTCCATAAACTACATTATTATAGTAGAAAAAATTGACAGTAAGGAAAATTTACACTTTCATCCTCATCCAAACATAATAATAACAAATACATATACTTGCATTTTAAACAACCATCTTCTACGGCTTCAAAATATCAATGGTCCATAAATGAATTAAGTTCATGTTCGACAATAATTAAAAATGGTTTAAATAGGAATATAGTAGGTGAAACAACAAAAACTCATAACAACTATAGTCAATTAGTGAAACTCTATTAATATATAAGGTATCTCCATTGGGAGTGAATATTTGAGCCCACTTAGGAACATAATTCACAAGTGGCAGAACCACTACATAAAGTGAACTTGAAGGAGAATCCTTTCTCTTTTTCCACTAGTAAGCAATTAAAAATGGGAGCTTCATATCCTAACATTTTGTCCCCGTGATCATAATTAATGAAACATGAAGCTCATATAGTCAATAATGTAAAACCATGCATTAATATACATTATGCATGCTATGGGCACTGAGATGAATGAAACAAGGGTATGAAACAGTGACAAATTTGTGCATAAATAAAAATAAAGGTGGCCAAAGAAAAAAAACAAATAAGGGGAATAACTCTACTAGAAAGTAGTTCAAACTTTTCAACTTCAGCCTCATAGTCCTATCACCAAATATGATCAAACTCAAACTCTATAAGACATAAAACCTAGGCATCCATAATTCATGCAAACACTTCTATAGTCATTGCTAGTAACAAGCTCCCACATCGAATCATAGGCAACACAAATCCATTGCTACAAAAAATGTAACTATTTCTTTCGTTCATATATTGTGTACTACCATAGAAGACAATTTTTGGAACATTGACTTTATTTCATAATGTTTTTTTTTGTACATAATGAATGCATGTATATGTCACTCTACAAGCTTTGATACATGTAAAGTTTCACTATAATAATTTTAATACCATGTATGGCAATACTTCAACCAAGTCATGCATCGATAAATCGAAAATATTAAACCTTGATATATATAATCTTAACAACCATCAACCAAACAATTTTAAAAGTAACAAATTGAACTAGGGTTCTGTTGGAAATACTAATACAACTGAGAGGGGGGGGTGAATCAGTTGTATATAAGCTTAAACAATTTTATACCTTCTTAACAATTATTAATATTTCTTCATGTGTCATCAAGCAACA
>ML810952.1:282541-305087 GCA_009831015.1 Picea engelmannii
TCCTTCTTGATTTTGTCACCTTATTTTATCATTTCTTCTTTTAGGTCACTTTGACTTCTTTGACTTTGGGGGCTTCAAGCCTTCATGTGAGGGTCCTTCAACTTCGTAAGGACATAACTCTCAAACCAGGAGGAGTTATGTGAAATTCCACATACCACCAGAAATGGCATGACAAGCACTATCCATATAGGATAGTTTCATCAACAATTTCCTTGATCTTCATCTCGTTATTCCTCATACAAGCATGGGTCCTCCAACCATTCTTCTAGGATAACTCAATCCGTAAAGCGTATTCCCGTGAGGGCTTTCACCATAAGGGGACCACTTTGGAATTCATCCATTTGTACACCTTATCAATCATGATAAGACAATAATGAGAGCATGGGTCATCCAACCATTCTTCTAGGATAAATCAATCCGCAAAGCGTCTTCCCGTGAGGGCTTTCACCATAAGGGGACCACTTTGGAGTTCATCCATTTGTTTACCTTTGCATCGATTGGTTTCCACTTGGACATATAACATTCTCATCAAGGGAATCATATCAATCAATTACTTGACATCAACCAATGACATCAATCAAACTAAACCATTTACATCAATGACATATGATCCAACAATCTCCCAAGTAATCAAACCATTGGCATCAATGACAACATGATCCAACACATGTCTGACTCTTGAACAATATAGTAAGGAATATTATACACCCACTAGTGCTCATCCACTAGGGTCACATCCATAGGGATGTCCACATCTCTGGCTCACTGCATTACACAGAAGAACCACTTCTTCACTAGTGCTCAACCACTAGGATCATGTTCACATGTGCTTGTCCATAAGCATGTCCACTCAATAGATGTTATTTCCCACTACATTACACAAGAGAATCATCTAGATTTTCTCGTCAACTCTTATGCTCAGAGGAGACTAATACATCATCTTCATTTATGTTCTCATGACGATGCATCCAGCACTTTGGGATTTCACATGTTCATCTTGTGCTCAGCCACAGGCACGTCCAACTCTGCAGATCTCCTTTCTCACTGCATTATAGAGGAGAATCATCTGGAGTTATTCTCAACTCCCTATAAGGAGGAGGCAATCTCTACGTTCCTGCTCTGTCTCAGATAGGAACCACACACCCCTCTCAAGGGATTTCTCTCGGGTTTGTAAGATGGAGAATATCTCACATAGATGAAATGATCAACATCTCTCAGGTTTGTAAGTTGGAGAATGTCTCACATAGCTACAATCATCAACACTCCCTCTCAGCTAGGGAGGCATTCTTCAGCATGCCAAGTCTCACACAGATGTACTTTGAATTTTTTCTTGGCTGGAGTCATCAACACTCCCTCTCAAATAGGGAGGCTCTCTTCACCAAGTTAGTTTGGTGAATATTTCTACAATCTGCTCATGTGTAGGAAGGTATTGCAAGTGTACAATTTTCCTATGCATCATATCTCTAATATAAGGATATTTCATCTCATTATGTTTCAATCCATCAGGAAACATTGGGTCATCATCATAGGATCCATCTCATGGTCAAGTAAATATGTCAGAAGCGTGTGAAGACATATTACTTCACACACTTGATGCTATATACTCTACCTCTGTGGTACTCAAGGCCTTAGAGTTTTATTTCCTGCTGCATCAGGAAACCATGGCAACCTTCACAATAGAATAACAACTGGATGTGCTCTTCTGGTCGACTGTACTTTCTTCTCAATCTGAATAGGCATATCCTGTAAACTCAAGTTCACACTGGAGGCATATCTTAGGCCATATCCAACTGTCCCTCATATATATCTTAATACATGTTTTGTTGTTGTCTAGTGAGTCTACTCGATTGAATCATGAAATGACTAAGCACATTCACTGCATGGAATGAATCAAGTTTGGTGTTAACCAAATACATCAATGATCCAATCAGTTGTGGATCATTCTTGTCTGAATCATCATCAATATTTTTCTTTAAATCCATCATGGTGGATTTTGCATTTTTTCATATTGAACTTCGTTAATATTTTTACTGTATATTTTCCTTGACTCAGGAAAATATCATCGATCCTTTGTCATACCAAGAAGTAGTGCATCATACCCAGATTCTTCATCTCGAATTTAGAATTCAAGGACTACTTGTATCCAGCAACAAGGATTTTTGAATAGTTCATCAAAATGAGGCTCTCGTTGCCAATATTGTAATAATATAGGTTTTGGATCAACAACATTCTTGCTGAAATCCAAAATCATCAAGAATCTATCTATCTGATATAGTTTCCAACTCATGGATGGTAGTATGGATGGAAGTGTATCGAGTTTACTAGATCAAGTGTCTCATCATAGAAAACTCCCTTTGTTTTTGAGAAACCTCTGGCTATAGGTCTCATTTTGTATTTCTCGACACTTCCATCAGTTGCATGCTTGATCTTATAGATCCACTTGGAGATTACCACAGACTTACCTTATGGTCCTTGAATAATATCTTATACATCATTCTTTAAGATATACCGGTATTCTTTTGTTATGGAATCTTTCCATACCTATTCTCATGTTTCTTCGCTAAGACAAGGAGGCTCAACATCAATGAAGTGGCTCATGACTGAAGATAGCTCAAAAATCTCTTTTGCTTTCTCAAGATCTTCCTTGAGAGGCTTGTATGTTTCTATGCCTCTTGCAGAGTGAGTATAGGTAGGCCTTCTATGCCCTACTGCAATATCTCTAAACATACCAACTGGAGAAATGGGATCAACTGGAATAATGTTTGTCTCCCTCTGAACTAATGAAGGGGGAGAAGGTATTGTCTCACTATCAATCTACATCTGAGATTCTCTGGGTATCTCTTCTTTAAGGAAAACATCTCTTCTTGTCTCGCATAATAATCAATCAAATATGGTTTGGACTCTCATACAAGGGATAATGGTCCAAGTCTTTGAGGGCTCCCATACTAGGGATAATATCCTTCATTTATTTAGAAATGTAATCAACTATTAAATTTGAGATCAATTGATTTCCATGGTTTGTAGTCATGCTTTTAGAGGAAGTACTTATCCTCTCTCTTATCTTCATTATTTTGAGGTGGATCTGGATCCATGTCTGCGGTAGAAGCATATTGTCTTCCCTTCTTCTTGGTTGGACAGCTTCTTGCATAGTCCATATCTGTCACATTTGAAGCACTAAAATTCTAAAACATCTCTTCTTTGATAACCTGGATTTGATGATGACTTTTCATATTTGAATGTTTGTTTGAAATTTATTTTGAATTATCCTCCTTTCTTTGTATGAAGTGAAAGAGCATGATTTTCTTCTGAGGAGTCTTCCACTCCTCTATTTATAAGTCTAAGTTATTCTTGAGTACAATCTATCCATAGACTATCAAAGGATGGTAGAGCTTATCTTCCATTGATACTCTGAATAAAATACTCCCACTATTTTGGAAGATTGTTGAGAGTGGTTAAGACAAGTTCTCTATCAGACATGATTTCTCCAATGGTTTATAGTTGTTCTTTAATCTCTGATATCTTCATAAATAAGATGGAAATTGTGTCACCTTTCGTCATCTTGGTACTTTGAAGTTGGTTCTTCAAGATAAGAGCTCTAAGGGTGTTGTCACTTTCAAAAATTTCATTTAATTCTTCATACATATCATAAGTTGTCTTTAGGTTGGCAATACGAGGTAAGAGATGATATCTTACTGAGTAGATGATTAATTTTCTTTCTTTGAAATCTTCTTCATTTCTTATCTTCTTCTCTATATTTGTAGTTGTGTCTAGTAAGGTTTTCTTTACCACATCCAAAAGTTCATCTTCTTCAAGGGTGACCTGAAGCCTTGATTTCTAGGAGCTGAAGTTGCTTTCTCCTTCAATCCTATATTCTACTAAGGTTCTGTTATTCATTTGTTTGGTTTCTTCAAACTCTTGCCAATTGTATTTTGAAAACCTAATGCTTAGGTTGAATTAGTAACCTTGGGCTCGAACTTATGACTGCCAACAATCAACTTGATAGTTTCACAGAAATTCTTGCTGAATTAAGAAAAACATTTCTTCAAGAAGTTCCAAAAATCTAAGATCACGATTCTGCAAGAAATTTCGGCACCCTAGAAACCCTAGGGCCAAAAACTCAAAATCCTTGGAATTTGGTTTTGAAGGTCTCAGGAGATGCACTGAGGAGGTTCGTACAACTTGGTCCAAGTTTTAGCTTCAACATCCAATTATGAAGAGGTGAAAGGGTTGATCAAGTGAAGGTCACACAGATTTCTGCAGAAACCATAGAGGTCATACAGAACTACAGAAAGAGGATGATTTAGCCTTTTGAAATCTTGTGTAGGGGTTCTTCAAGACCTATGCTCTGATACCATGTTGATTTTTCAATAGGAATGGTTAAGCATTAATTTCATTCCATTTTGGCATTTGATAACCATTATTGGTGCAACAACCAAGATCACAAGAAGAATCGCCATGCACAAGAACACAAGAAGTATCTTGGGAAACCCTTCTCAACAAGGGAAGAAAACCTAGCCAAATCCTTTGCTATATTCTTCAAGAGAAATACCTTTACCACCAAGAAAACCTAGCACACAAGAGGGTTCTTAAACCCTAGAATACTAGCTCCCAAGAGAGGTTTACACTTTTCCCAAGAAGGTGTACTTGGTGAAATTTCCAAACTCACATGAAAGATATGCTTCCTCAATGGGGAATTTACCTTTACGTATACTAGATTGAGCCTATCAAAAAAAGTGTCTATTGGAACAAAAAGGCCAACCTCACTAGCTTATAATATCATTAATATTAACCAGATTGATTATCTTTTACATTAATTACCAGTCATATTAAGGTGGGGCCAACCTGTACCATTTACATTACAATTAGGGTTGCAGGCAGGTCTAACTCTTGAACAATATAGAAATGGATCTTATACTCCCATTAGTGCTCATCCACTAGGGTCACATCCATAGGGATTTCCACATCTTTGGATCACTGCATTACATAGAAGAACCACTTCTTCACTAGTGCTCAGCCACTAGGATCACGTTCACCTGTGCTCGTCCACAAGAACGTCCACTCAACAAATCTTCTTTCCCACTGCATTACACAAGAGAGTCATCTGGATTTTCTCATCAAATCTTCTACTCAGAGGAGGCTAATACATCATCCTCATTTATGTTCTCATGAAGATGCACCCAACACTTTGGGATTTCACATGCTCACCTTGTGCTCAGCCACAGGCATGTCCAACTCTGTAGATCTCCTTTCTCACTGCATTACATAGGAGAATCATCTGGATTTCTTCTCAACTCCCTATAAGGAGGAGGCCATCTCTACATTCCTTCTCTATCTCAGATAGGAACCACACACCCGTCTCAGGGGATTTCTCTCAATTTTGTAATCTGGATAATATCTCACATAGCTGCAATGATCAACATCTCTCAGGTTTGTAAGTTGGAGAATGTCTCACATAGCTGCAATCATCAACAATTATCTCATGCAAGATATGGTTTATTTGACCAATTCATCCCTCAGTTACAAAGGTAAAATACTTATGTAATGAATAGAGGAGGGTCACAATCAAATAAACAATATGAGATTCCAAGACATGATAGTGAGAGAAATAAGAAAGACCCCTTCAACAATTATCCAAAACCATGACATACCAAGCTCAGTAATAGATCCAAAGAGCAAGGTCAAAATGACCAACCATGTTAGGGTAAGATTCATTGAACAATGATCTCAGTTTCCACACCATCGGATCGAGATCAATGGTTGTGAGAGCTCAATGGATTATAAATTATCATGCATGTAATCTATTCAACCATATTCCTCCAATAGAAATGGTTCCAGTCACCAAGAATTAGGTTCCTTACAAACCCAAGGAGATCTCATTTATAGGTATATTTATCACATCACCAATTATTTTTCCAAGTTAATAGTTGAGGTGGATTGATTTTTTTATAAATCATTAAAGCATGCTTAATACTTTTGGTATTTACCCTAGCCATTTTATATGCAAATGATTGTATCATATAAGCATTGATATTGGAAGCTCTTCACCATAACTCTTACATAGAACAACTGCATGCAAATACACCATTTCATCAAAAATAACCATTTGTTTTTCAGGTGCACAAGATCAACATGTGATAAAAGATGAAGGTTTATCACACCAATAAACCACCTATCCAAAAAGCCAAGAAATATTACTAATTATAATTCCTTAATGCTGAAAATTTTCATGTAGGTACCCTATATAAAATCATAGTGAAGATATAGTCATATTAAATCATCACCATGAAACATATGTCACAACCATAGCATCCACTTCCACATGAAATCATTATAACCATAATCTCCATGTGAAAAATAGAGATATATTGAAGTAAACATGAAAAAATCATCATAATAAATAGGATTTCCATAACCGAATACATCCTTATTGCTTTGGTGTAATCTATTTGGTGGGGGCCATTAGTGGCATGTCTAGGAAATACCTAGTAAGACAATTTTACTAATGAAAAGGCTTTGCAATTTCGGTAGCTATGCCTCTCAATTTAGAATTAGGCATAGGGACTTGTCACAAAAATTTGTGATCATATCTATGTTGAACAAAAAAAGGGTCAACATCGAGGTTTTGCATCACACCTATGTATGTGTGTATGTATGTATGTATCCTAGTGGATTAGATCAAGTGGTTGAGTGTTGTGAATTACAAGCAAGAGATCACGAGGTCAAGTCCTCGAGTTTGCCTTTGTAGATATTGTTGGGCCTCACTTGATGTCCCTATTGGGCTAGTTTGCCAAAAATGAAACCAATCGATTTACCTCATGTACCATCCTCAAAATGAGGGGAAGTACATGGAGGGTTTCCGAGGATGTGTATTCCATTGAATATATATATATTGGGAATATTATTTAATACTGAGAGGGGGAGTGAATCAATATTGCTTCTTTTTCCAGTATTTAACACCACTTAATCATTAATCTTATTAAACACAACCAATTATCAACAAAACAGAACAATACATAGAATTTTAACATGAAACACCATAAATGTTATTTTTATATATTTATATAATGTAATATACCAGATATAAAATGTATGCGGAACTGAAATAAAATGCTAGTAATGGCAGAATAACAACAATATAACCAGAACATTCACCACAATAACACTGAAATGATATAAGAATAACAACAGAAATAGCACTTTGAATCTGAAAGCAATGTTCACGGGGCTCTTCGAGGGGGCAACCTCCAATTGAGCAGAGCTCTATTACAATAATATCCAAGCTAGGGTTCTCATACCCTCAACTTCTATTTATACTAAAAAGAAGCATCTAGAGGAAGATCCTTCTAGAAGCAAAAGCTTCTATTAGGTATTCTTACATCCACTTTATTCTATTTTATCGAAAGGCCTTATTAATATTGACCTTTATTACATCCGAATATATTGTTCTACCTATGTGCAGGTTAGGACCCTAACATGTCCGCACCCTTAAAAACAGCCTTGTCCTCAAGGCTTGAGATAAGGAAATTACTGCAGAATGGTAGTTGGTTCCCAAGTGGCATATGTTGGAGTTGTATCTTTCTATTGTACTAGCACTTCCTTGATGGTTCTCTGACGTAGGCGACGCTCACATTGGTCCAAAACTTCTTTTGGTTGTAGCCAAATGGATCCTTCTTTAGCTAACTCTGAAAGGTTGGTTTGAATTTGTCACTTAACTCCAATCACCTTCTTTAAGCATGAAACATGAAAAATAGGATGTAGCTTCGAATTGTTGGGCAAAGCTAACTGATAGGCGACTTGTCCCACACGCTTGAGTATGGTATAAGGACCATAAAATTTGGGCTCTAGCTTCTGAAAATGCTCGGCCTTGACGTTCTGAGCAAATTGATGTTCTGAGTGACCTTGATCTGCTTATTGCTTCATGTGATTTTGTACCATGACCAAATTCTCTTTGAGGGTACAGAGAATAGCCTCTCGATCTATAAGAGTTAGGTAAACTACCTAGACCTTCAAGGCACATGGTAAGTATGAGAGAACTGAAGGTGGCTCCTGTCCATATACCGCTTCAAAAGGCGTCATGCGTGTAGTTGTATGGTATGAAGTGTTGTACCACCATTCAGCTAGGGGTAACCATTGAGCCCACTGATTTTTCTTTTCCAAGGAAAAACACCTCAAATATGTTTCCAAACACTTGTTGACAACTTCTGTTTGGACATCAATCTAGGGATAATAAGTTGTGTTGAGATGCAATTCAGTGCCTTGTATCTTGAACATTTCTTGCCAAAAATTTCTTGTAAAAGTTGGGTCACGATCAAAAACAATAGAGTGCGGCATGCCATGAAGCTTGAAGACCCGATCCATGAATATTTGAGCCATCGTGAATGTTGTAAACGGGTGTTGAAGGGTGCATAAATGATCATACTTGGAAAGACGATCAACAACCACCATGATGGCGGATTTATTTCCCAATTTGGGTAAGCCGGTAATAAAATCCATAGAGATATCCTTCCAAATAGCAGGTGGAATCGGAAGTAGTTGTAGTGTGCCCGGTGATTTGACTGTTTCTCCCTTTTTGCATTGACACACATCATATTCAGCTACAAAATTATGAATGTCCTGTTTCCATCCCATAAAAAGGAACGTTTGACCCTGTCATAGTTTTTGGTGAACTTGTAGTGCCCTGTTGTGGGTGTAGAATGAAGCTCAGAAAGTACCGTGGATTTAATCTTTGATTGTTTACTTAAATAAAAACAGCCTTTGTATCGAAGTTCCTCATGGAACCAAGAGTACCCTGGGGAAGCTAGAGCCTTGGACCGCAATTGGTGGATCAACTGTGAACTTTTGGGATCTTGTAGCCATTCTTGGCGAACGGCTTGGAGCCAATCTGGGATAATGAATTAAAGATAAAAAAGGGATCCTTCGTCTTCATATTTTTGAGAAAGTGCATCCGCAACCACATTGTCTTTTCCTTTCTTATAAATGATCTCATAATCATATCCAAAGAGTTTAGTCACCCATTTTTGTTGTTCTGGGGAGGAAATACATTGTTCCAGAAAATACGTGAGGCTTTGATGGTCTGTCTTAATTTGGAAACGTTGCCCCAATAGATAAGGATGCCACAGATCCACAACATGCAGAATAACCAACATTTCCTTTTCATAGATGGATTTTCCCAGATTTCTTTCAGATAGTTGCTTGCTGGTAAAGGCCAAAGGTCGACCCTCTTGCATAAGGATAGCACCAATTCCTTTCCATGAGGCATCACATTCCAACACAAAGGTCTTTGTGAAATCGGGAAGGGCGAGGACTGGAGTGGTGCACATGGACATCTTCAAGGTTTGAAAATCTTGAGCAGCAGCTGGAGTCCGAGTGAAAGAGTTCTTTTTTTGGAGAGTAGTGAGAGGTGTTGCAATCTTCCCATAATTCTTAACAAACGTGTGATAATACCCTGTTAATCCTAGAAATCCATGCAAGCTCTTAAGATTCTTTGGTTGAGGCCAGTCTTGCATAGCTTCAATATTTTTAGGATCCACCCTGACGCCATATTTGCCAACCAGATGACCCAAGTATTCTACTTCTGAGGCACAAAAAGCACATTTAGACTGTTTCAGGAAAATTTGGTGCTGAGAGAGTAGATGAAGAACTCGATCCACATGAGCAAGATGGTCTATCCAGGTTTTTCTATAGATGAGGATATCATCAAAGAAAACTAAGACAAAATGGTGGAGAAAAGGATGAAAGACATGATTCATGAGGCTTTGGAAGGTGGAGGGGGAATTACACAAGCCAAAGGGCATGACCAAAAACTCATAGTGGCCCTCATGAGTTCTAAAGGCAGTCTTGGGAATGTTTTCCTCTTTCATACATATCTGGTGGTAGCCCGAACGGAGATCCAGTTTAGTGAAGAATTGAGTGCCACTCAATTCATCCAGGAGATCATCAATGACAGGAATGGGGAATTTGTATTTGATGGTAAGTTTGTTGAGGGCACGGAAGTCAAGACACATTCGCCAAGAACCTTCTTTCTTCATAACCATGACCACAGGAGATGAGTAGGGGCTCGTACTAGGGTGGATAATGGCTGCATTAAGGAGTTCCTAGACCATTTTCTCAATTTCATTTTTCTGGGAAAAGGAGTGACGATACAGACGGATATTGGGAGGAAGGCTTCCGAGTACAAGGGGAATGGAATGATCATGAACACCATGGGAAGGAGGGAGGCCTTGGGGAGTGGAAAATACCAATTGATGTTTAGAAAGGATGGCTTGGAGGTCTTATGGTACCGAGGGTGTCTATGTTGCTTGTATGGCATGGAGTTGGGCGATAACACCAGAATTACCCTTTTTTAGCAGGTTTTCCATGCGATGGGAACTAATGATCTTAGGTGAACCCATGGTGATGCCTTGGAACTTATATTGGTGGACCTCCTGGTCGAATTGCATGGTTAATTCTTTAAAATGCATGAGAATGGGGCCCAAACTCCTTAGCCAGTCTGCACCCAACATAATGTCACAACCTCCCATGTCAATAGAAAACATATGGGATTTCAGGTGGTAGTCACCAATTTGGATACACACATTTTCACAACACCCTCCACATTTCATAGAACCACCATTGGCAATCATGATTTGGAAATTATTGACGGCATGGATGTAGCAATGAGTTTCTTGGGCAATGTGGCGATGAATAAAATTATGGGTGCTTCCACTATCAACTAGAATGATGACCTTCTGATGCTTAATGTAACCGATTAGCTTGAGGGTTTGGGGAGCGGAAAATCCAGTGAGAGAATTGAGGGAAATGACCAGTTCTACTTCGAGAGGGTCTGAGGGAGGGTTTATGTTAGTGGATTCAGGTGACTCAGACAAAGAGGGAGTTTCTTCATCTTCTTCTGAAATCTCCTCGGAGATGGCCATAAAAAGATTTTGTTCTTTACACTTGTGTCCAAGGAAATATTTGTCATCACAGTTATAACAAAGGCCTTTGATTTGGCGTTCATCCATTTCAGCCCTGGTCAATTTTTAGATCTTTAGTGGAGCAGAGGGAGTAGTGTGATTTATTGGTTTAGGGCGAGGGATAAAGGAGGGCTTGCGGTTTTGAGGAGATGCAACCTGTTGTTCTTGTTTTATCTCTTTTGGTAGCCTCCACCCAACTCTCAGGTCAATCCATGAGGACATGGGCCTGCATTTCATCCTTGAGGCCACTGATAAAACACTCTCGGAAAAAAGCATCAGACATGCCCTCTATTCTAAAATCCAGGTGCTCAAAGGTAGCTATAAAGTCTTCCATTGTTCCTAATTGTTTCAGCTTTGTCAAATGGCCCAAATGGTTGGTGTCATTGTCAAAGCGTTCATAAATCTCTACCACAAAGTGTGTCCAAGAAATATACCCTTGACGAGAAGTTTTTCTCCATTGCCACCATTGCCAACGTTCTTGATCTAGATGGAGAACACCATACCGGAATTTGGCCAAGTCAACTGTAATGTTGTATAAAGAGAAGTAATGTTCCATTTGGGTTACCCAACCAGTGGGGTCTAAGCCATCAAATTTGGTCACATCCACCTACAGAAGGCGTAGGTCACGTTGAAAGTGATGGTTCTGCAAGGTATCGGAATGAGAGGAATGGTCACCTTCAGTATGTGGAGGTGAGGAAGAGGAAGGGTTATCTGTAGGGATTTGTAGTTTGGTGCAGAGTGTCGAAAAGACTGATTCAAGATGGGTGGTGAGGTCTTGTTTGATTTCCCCCATTGAGGACTGTATGGTTGTATTGATGGTAGCAACATTGGCACTGAGTTGTTTCACTTCTTATTGGGTCTCAATGAGACCAGATTGCAAGGTGTTGAAGTGAGATTCCAAGTCTTGGCTATGATTATGGGCCATGAGGATGAGGAAACTGAAAAGGGGTGGGTGAGGTAAAAAAAAATTTCCCAAAAAATTATATGGATGAATGTGATAAGGGAGAAGAGATGAATCCAATGGAATAGGTCTCAAATAATGGTGAAAAAATTTCCAGACTTTTTTTTTTTTACAGAGTTATACTTTGGTCTGAAGAATACTGCAAAGAGGAAATGCCCAAATGCTTAACCAAAAAGAAATGTGTATTTACTTGGCAACCCGAACACAGTTGCGTGGAAATAGATCTTGTATGTTTTAATTTGTTTATGTTTGTGTCCCCGAAGGGTTAGGTATTCAAGGGTTCTACAGACAAGGTTTTCCCTGTGCTATAGCTCTCTAATATATGTGCGGTGTCCAACAGTAGTACTCAGCCCAATATCTCAGGGAACTAACTAAGGAGGATAGGTTGTACCCTTAGTCGTACTACCTGACTACCCAAGTACTAGAGAGTATCTTCCCGAGTGTTGTTCTCGGTGACACTATAGGAATCAGGCGGTCGATCGGTTTATCTAAAGAGGGCTTCAGGAAATCTAGGTCAATCCGTACATAGGTGTTCTCTGATGCGCTACCACTCGAAGGCGTACCAACATGGGTTACAAGGGTGGCCAATAGATGTGCACTTAAGTACCACTTGTATTTCCTGAGTGTATGAATCCCTCAACCACGGGTTTATGCGTGTAACAACAGATCTCTGTGGCTTAAAGACGTCGGAATATGTCTCTACCCTAGAAAAAATTAACCCACACTTTCTGTCGAGGAAAGTTCTCTGATACCACTTGTAATATACCAAATATAAAATGTATGCAAAACTAAAATAAAATGCTAGTAATGGTGGAATAACAGCAATATAACCAAAACATTCACCACAATAACACTGAAATGATAGAATAACAACAGAAATAACACTTTGAATATGAAAGCAATGTTTACGGGCCTCTTCGAGGGGGAAACCTCTAGTTGAGCAGAGCTCTATTACAATAATATCCAAGCTAGGGTTCTCATACCCTCAACTCCTATTTATACTAAAAAGAAGCATCTAGAGGAAGATCCTTCTAGAAGTGGAAGCTTCTATTAGGTCTTCTTTCATCCGCCTTATTCTATTTTATTGAAAGGCCTTATTAATGTTGACCTTTATTACATCTGAATATATTTTTCTACCTATGTGTGGGTTAGGACCCTAATATATAAAGTGTACTTTTCATTTACAAGCTACAACTTGTAGGAGATGCCAATCTCCTTTTTTGAGCACCAACTTAAGGAGACAACAATCCCTTGTTTTGAGAACCAACTTAAGGAGACAACAATCCCTTTTTTTGAGCACCAACTAAAAGAGACAACAATCCCCTATTTTTCAAGCAACAACTTGAGGAAGCTGCAAATCCCTATTGTTGAGGCTCCAACCTATAGAGGACTTTAATCCTCCCTTGCTCCACCCTCACTGCATTTTTTAATCTTCAAACTACAATTTCTTCCTTTGGAGTTTTCTTATGTTTATATATTCTTATTAAATCATTGAGTCACACCTTATTTCAACATATTTTATTGTTTATATAGTCATCCAACAAGTATATGACATTGAACCATTGTGTCTCTTTGTAAATAACAATGAACCAATGTACCTCTTCAATATAGGAATGTATCTCTTCATTATAAGTATGTGTCTTTTCAATATAAGACATTAATCATACTATTTTAATTAATACAATGTCAATGAACCATTGTGCCTTTTAAATCATTTAGTCATGTTTTCAATTGGGTCAATAGATTTTCACTATCGTTATTTAATTCAATTTTTACCTTACCATAGGTAAACACCACCATGATTTGAAAATACCATGTTCTCTTTCACTTTTACCATTTTTATTTAACTCCACTTTCACTTCTACCTTTTTCTTTAATCCAATTTCACTTTTACCTTTTTCTTTAATCAAATTTCACTTTTACTTTTTTCTTTATTCCACTTTCATATTTACTCATCTTTTACATCTGCAGTATGACTGAGTAGTGAAGCTCGCACTACAGGAGAACGACTAGGCAGGTTTGGGTAATGTTATTGTTGCATATTTTGTAGCGCATTGCATAGGTGTAAGAGAATTATCAATTATTAATAAAATAAGTCAGACGTTTTGGACCTATCCCGTGTTGGGTGAACCACGTTAAACATGTGTGTTGTAATGTGTTTGCATGTTATGATATTTAATTTTACTGTGCAATGATGATAAATCTTAAGTATGATGATGAGTGTGTTAGTCATATATAATGTTATAATGTCATGCACCGAAGTATCTAGTAAATGAATAAACATTAAGTGTGAGAATTACGCACATGGGTAAATGGTAGTAAGAACATGAAGAATGTGTCACTTCCCCTCATCACTATAGAACCATGTTTCCTACATCCCCTCTATATGCCTCGTGTGAGACTTCACTTACTCTGCAAGTGATTTCAAAAGGGATGGTGTCTAATGGTTTTATTGGTATACAGATGATTAACCCTAGGTCTACCCATTGCACGCCAACAAATGGTTTTGTTGCCAAGACCATGAATTGTAATTGAGGGGAATGTTTCAGAGGCAAAATAAGGAATAAATTGAAGAATGGCTAGAGATGAAGCATTGAGACTTTGCTAGAGAACATAATAGAAACCCTCAGATCAATGTAACACCCTGTTTCCCCCAGTTTGTAAAAATAACTCTACTGGCCAAGAACTATGGCAAACTCAAAAATGTGAATGTATGATGTGAATGGACCTTGTGAAAAAGGTCGATGAATGTGAATAATATTATGAATATATATATTGCAGGACTGCTGAGAGGGGATATGTTGAAAAAGAGACCACGATGGCTGAAGAAAGGTGGTGGAAGGCACTTGTAAAGGTGGTGTTAACTTTCACTGAAACCAATACTGTATTTGGACTTCACTGGCTCGGAGAACCAAGAGCGGCTCGCTGGCCCCGAATTAAATGACTCGCCAGGATTGGTAGGTAGATGGCTCCTCATGAGTAATGAGGGATGCGGAGGGGGGGGGGGTGAAACGCCCATCTGTAGAGCCGTCAAACCTGACCAGTGCGAGGGAAATCATGCCACATGCAACCTCAGAAGAAGAAAAAGGCGTGAGGGAGAAGCGAGAAGGGGGCAGACGTGAGGGAAGGAAGAGAACTTTATAAAATACAGAGTGAGTGATAGCAGAGAAGGGGGAGAGTAACCCTCATTCTCGGTCACTAGCAAACAGAGATGCAGTCTCGCAGCACCGTGGTCTCAGCTCGGGGGTGGCTAGTGATAAATCATATCAGAATCGCTGAGCCTATGGTTGGGTGGAAATGATCACCCCTCTCAGCAGTTTCACTCACCTCTGGTGTTATTTCTGATAAGTGTTTTATATTTTGCATCTTGAAATTTATATGCTTACATATATGCTCATAGTCTATGTAGTTTTATGAATGGTTTGAGTATAAGATTGCATGTGTAGTGTTTTGATTCAGAAATGGTGGTTGCATGCCTATATTGGAAGGGCCACGTATGGCTTATGTTTGTAAATAGATCTATATGTACATACGCATATTGAATCAATTCAGAATTCAAGTCGTTTCTCGGGAAATCTATACCCTTATCCATTTCAAGTGATACCCTGAATAGATCTCCCCATAGAGACACCCTTATGAAAATCTCAGCCGAGGTAGCACTTTGTGTGCAAAGACTCTGCAGAGGCGCAGAAGTCACAAAATCCCTTGAGGATTCGAAGAATAAGTATCGATCAATGGATGAGACCCTGTTGGAAGATCTACGGTCATTCACAACCATTAGATTGAAGGAATAAACAAGGGCGTTAAATACCTTAACCCTATTTCCTTTATCTTCGTGAGTAGCAAAGAAATCGGGACCGTAGATCCCCAAGATCCGTGAGAGAATCTGGACCGTGGATTCGTGTCCAGGCAACTTGGGAACAGCGCAATGGAAAGATAGGTCTGAGCCGTCAGATCTTGGTCTAAACAGCTGACAGCCGTTGGATTTGTCAGAAGATGCATGGGGGTTAAACCTTCGTGAGCAGAAGTGCAAAGTCTCGAAGGGGGTTGTATCGGGATATCAACATTCGGGAGCTTAGGAGTTCGGAGGACGAGAGTTTGGGAACTCGACATCAGAAATCGTGAAACTACGAAAGAATCTAAGCCGTCCATCTGAGAGCGGACGCGTGTCGTGAGATCCTCTCTACCGGGGATTCGGACACCGGAAGTCAGAGAAGGAATTCCTTTGACTTCACGAGTGGCGAAGTCATGAGAATATAGGGACCGTCCATCTGAGGAGGACATGTGGCAGAGATCGAGGGATCTCATGAACTCGGAGGTTTGCAAAGTGAGAGCCCAGGAGTTGGGTGCTCCAATACGCGAGTGGAAAAATGGCGAGGAGCAAGGATAGTCGTTGGATCCAGGATGCGGGAGGACCATTGTATCAGGTCCTTATCATGCATATTGCGCATTTGGAGGTTCGTGTGTTGGAGGGCCTCTTCTCGACCTCAGAAGTCGCGAAGTGTCGAGAGCCAAGGCACAAGTGAGGAACGCATGGCAGAACCACAAGGTGGGGCCCGCGTGGTTGACAGGCGGACACACGTTGCCTCGAGAAAGGAGTCAATGCTCTATTGAATTCTCACATCTTGAGGTTTCACAAGGTGAGAGCATAAGAGTTGGGTGCTCCAACTCACGAAATCACGAAGTGTGAAGTGGCGAGGAGAAAAATATGAACCGTTGGATCCAGGAACAGGAGGACCGTTGGATCAGAACTCCGTGGACATATCGTATATCGGGAGTTCAGGGGTTCATAGGTTGGAAGGGGTCACTTTCGACCATAGAAGTCACGAAGTGCCGAGAGCCGAGGCTCGCGAGAACATGTGGCACATCCATCAGGTGGGGCCCGTGTGATTGACAAGTGGGAATGCGTCGCCGAGAAAGGAGTCAACACTCTGTTGACTTCTCACGTCTCGGAGATTCGTGAGATAGGAGAATGAAGGCTCAACGCCCCAACTCGTGAGGTTGTGAGTTGTGAGAAGTGAGAAGATGAAGTCAACCATTACTGACTTTCGTGTCTTGGGATTTCGGAGAAGAAGAGTATGAGAGCTCGACACTTCCACCTGTGAAGTTGTGAGTAGTGAAAAGTGGCAAAGGGAATTCATGCATCGCATTTCCACAAATCACGAAAAGTCAATAAGCGCTTGGTTGGATTAAGCACATAGACACGAGAAAGGGTCATGTGGACAAGACCCTAAGGGGGAAACTTGCCACTCGCTAGCCCTGTCGGGGTTCAGCGCTTCGCCATGTCGGGGGTTTGCAGAGTCAAAAGACTCGACACTCTGGTAGAGCTGATTCATGAAGAGAGAAAGAATGCCATACTTGTTCGGCCTGTGGTCGCGACCCACAATCACATGGAGGTGGACAAGGGAGGAACTAGCCTATGCTAAGACCCCCGTAGGTATTTCGTGGATCCTGATCCTCGAGTTTTTGACGAAAATTTTTGTTTTCCCTAGTGGGTATGTGACAAATTGGTATCAGAGCATGGTTACAACACTCGGCCTAATGAGCTTATGAATGAGTTGCATAGAAGCTCCATTCAGAACACTCCTAAAAAGAGTAACCCCCCCCCCCCTGTTCTTAACCTTCCTAATCAAAAGACGAAGTTAAGAATGAAAAACCCCTATTGTGTGTGTGTACATGTGAAAATATGAATTATGTACTGGTTATAAATAAATATAAATATTGACTAACAACCAACATTTTTCCTTTTGCACACAAGCGGAAGATCAACCGCAGGAAATTATTAACTCATAGTATGGTGAATCACCATGAAGTAGGAGAAGGCTCCCACAATAGAGACGAAGAGTCTGATGAAAGGAGGGTAGTAGGGACCCCTCCAGATCTAGTCGAGACTGTGAGGAGCCTCATGGTCGAATTACAAAGTTGTAAGGCTGACAATGAAAGGATGATGAAAGAACAAGAAAAGAAAATAGAAATTAACGTAGTTTTACTGCAGAGTTTATCCGATCTACAAAGACAAATGCAGCATGAACCTGAAACTCAGAAACATGGTCATATCAGTGGCCACACTGAGAGGATCACCTCGAAAAACCTCCACCCCGGAGGTAAAGGACCAGTGCCGAGTGATTCCTCTGAGAAGGAAGATGGCAATTCAGAAGGCTCTTCTAGCAGCAAAACCAGTTCCTATTCCTGAAAGAAATAGAAGAAGCAAAAGCCTTCTGAAGGTCGAAAATTCAAATAATTCAGAAAGGACAAACCACCCTCCTTCGATGGTGAAATAAAGAAGGGAGAGGAAGCAGAGGCCTGGTTGCTTGGACTAAAGAAGTATTTCAGAGTCCATGACTTTTCAGAAAATATGAAAGCTCAAGTGGCCACCTTCAACTTGAATGGAAAGGCTTCCATTTGGTGGGAAGACCTTAAAAATGTGAAAGGGGTTCGCGAAGAGGACCTGTCTTGGGAATAGTTTGAGAAATACTTCCGGAAGAAGTATTTGTTGGAAAAATATTTCGACGAGAAGACTAAAGAGTTTTATGAACTCAAACTGGGACAACTCACTATAGAAGAATATGTCAACAAATTCCTTGATTTGTTAAGGTATGTACCCTATATCAAGGCGGAAAAGGAAAAGGTGCAACACTTCATCAGTGGACTAACTAAGGACTATCAGAATAGAATTGAATTTGATGATCCAAAGACTCTAGAAGACACTATTCTAAAGGCAACCTATTGTCATGAACAGTTTGGGCATTGAGTAGAACCTCACAAGGGATGTAAACAGAAGAATAATTCAAGATTTCAGAAAAGGGGAATTAAATCCCCAGGATTTAAGAACTACAAGAAGAACCCAAGAATGAACTTTCCAGCTCGGAGTGTGTACTAGCATAATTTTCCCTCCTTGAGTGGAAATAAAAATTTTGGACCCTTATCAGTGAAGACTGATAACCCAAAGAGAGAACCTTTAAAATGTTGGGGTTGCGGAGAAGAACATCTCCTAAGAGACTGCCCACAATGAAAATAGAATAGTCGGAGGATTTATAACATCCAAGAGGCTACTACCATCAATAATGTCACCAGGAGTGTGCCACAAATTTATGCAGCCTTGGATAATAACCAAGCCGACCACCAAGCTTCCGTAGTGGAAATAGAAGGTATGATTTCCAACCATCTAGTGTTTGTTTTGATTGACCCTGGTTCAAATTTGAGTTATATAGCCCCTAAAGTTGTTAATAAGTGTAAACTACAGCCACAAAAACATACCAAGCCATGGTTGGTACGGTTAGCCACTGGCACCAAAAGGAGGATAGCAAAATTCATACCAGCCTGCCAATTAAGGTTGGGTGAATTCCCCAAACAAGCAACCCTTAACATATTACCCCTGGGATCATATGATCTGTTGATTGGTATGGATTGGCTAGTTGCCCATAAATCCAGATTAGACTGTTACCATAAGACCTTAGAATGTGTAAGTAAGGAAGGGAAGAGGATAACCCTTCAAGGGATCCGAAAACCTGTCTCGGTGAGACAAATATCATCTCTACAAATGAGAAAGTATTGTCGAAAGGGATGTACCCTATATGCAATACAGGTGTTGAAAACAATCGAAGGTGACAAACCAAGCCCTGATGATCACCCTATCCTGAGAGAATACAGAGATGTGTTTCTAGAAGAGGTACCAGGTCTACCTCCGAGAAGGGACATAGACTTCTTGATAGAACTTGCACTAGGAGCGGTGTCGGTGTCTAGGACACCCTACCGGATGAGTACACCCGAGTTAGTTGAACTCAAGTTGCAATTAAAAGAAATGATGGATAAGGGCTATATTCAGCCCAGAGTGTCTCCATGGGGAGCACCAGTCCTATTCATGAAAAATAAGGACGGTACCCTTAGACTGTGTATAGATTATAGGAAACTCAATAAGGTAACCATAAAGAACAAGTACCCCTTGCCCAGGATCGATGACCTATTCGATCAATTGGGGGGTGTGTCTTTTTTCTCAAAGATTAATTTGAGGTCAGGATACCATCAAGTCCAAATCAAGGGTGAAGACATCCATAAAACTGCCTTCTAAATGAAGTATGGACACTATGAGTTTGTGGTGGTGCCATTTGGGTTGACCAATGCCCCTGCAACTTTTATGTGCTTGGTGAAAAAGTACTCAGCAAGTTCCTAGACAAATTTGTGCTTGTTTTTATTGACAATATATTAATTTACTCCAAGAACAGAAAAGAGCATGAGGAGCATCTTAGACTTGTGTTGCAAGTGCTAAGAGAACATCGGCTCTATGCCAAATTCAGCAAATGTGAGTTCTTCCAGAAGGAAATACATTACTTAGGCCATGTTCTCTCTGAAGAGGGAGTAGCGGTAGACCCTGATAAAATCAGGTCTATCATGGAATGGCCTACCCCAAAAGATGTTTTGAACATCAAATCCTTTATGGGATTAGCAGGATACTATAGGAGATTTATAAAAGGATTCTCCAAGATTGGTTGTCCAATCAATTCCCTCCATAAGAAGGGGACAAAATTCTTGTGGACACAGAAATGTGAAGAAAGATTTCAAACCCTGAAACATCTACTGACCCATGCACCCGTGATGAAGATTGTCGATCTAGAAGATGACTTCCCTGTGTGCATAGATGCCTGTAAGGAAGGGCTCGGAGGAGTTCTTATGCAGAAAGGAAGTGTGATCTGCTATGAATCACAAAAATTGAACGAGCATGAAGTAAACTATGTGACCCATGATCTAGAATCGGCTGCCATAGTGCATGTCTTGAAAATGTGGAGGCACTACCTCCTGGGAAGAAAATTTGTACTTATGACATATCATTGTGGATTGCAATACATGTTTGATCAACCAAAGCTCAATGTTAGACAATCTAGGTGGATGGACCTCCTTAGTGAGTTTGATTTTGAAATCAAACACATTAAAGGAAAGGAAAATAGGGTGGTCGATGCCCTTAGCAGAAGTATGAAAACAATTCACCTGGCAGCAGTGAGCACCTGCGAGACAGATGTCAAGGAAAGAATAAAAAATGCACAGGAAACAGATCCCTTCGTCCGGACTGTGACCATGTACCTATAGCAAGAACCCACCGGAGTAAAATATGAAGGTTACCAAACGACCAAAGGAGGTCTACTCACTTACAGAAGAAGATTTTATATTCCAGATTGTGACGACTTGAAGAGGTTCATTATGGATGAACTACATAAAAGACCCTACTCGGGTCATCCAGGATACCAGAAAATGATCATTGCCACCAGGAAACAATTTTATTGGCTTGGATTGAAGAAAGACATAGCCAAGTACCTAGCCAAATGCATAGAGTGCCAACAGGTTAAAGTAGAACATCGACACCCACCAGGATTATTGCAACCTTTACCAATCCCAGAATGGAAATGGGAAACGATCTCCATGGATTTCATCACTAGATTACCAACCTCAAATAAACATAATGATGCCATTATCGTGGTGGTGGATAAATTGATCAAGTCTGCTCACTTCATCCCCGTCAAGTCAACCTGCAAGGCAATCAATATCGCCCAGGTATTCATGAAATAGATATTCAGACTGCATGGTATGTTGAAAGAGATCGTGTCTAACAGAGACACGGAATTTACTTCCAGCTTTTGGAAATCATTGATGGTTGGTTTAGAGACAAAGTTGTTGTTTAGAACCACCTATCACCCTCAAACCGATGGGCAAACAAAAAGAGTGAATCAAATACTAGAAGATATGTTAAGGATGCATGTAATGCATCAACCCAAGAAGTGGGAAGACTACCTACCACTAGTAGAATTCGCCTACAACAACGGCTACCAAGCATCCTTAAAGATGAGTCCCTTCGAAGTCCTCTATGGTAGACCATGTAACACTCCAATCAGCTGGAGTAATCCCATAAACAGGATTTCTTTTCGACCCGACATGTTGAAAGAAATGGAACAGTAGGTGACTCAGATAAAACAAAAATTGAAGGTCACTCAGAACTGACAAAAAATTTATGCCGACCAAAAGAGAACTCCAAGAGAGTTCAAGATGGGAGACCATGTATATCTTAGAGTTAGGCCCAGGAAGAGTTCCCTGAAAATGGGAGCTTGTGCCAAGTTGGCACCTCGGTATTGTGGACCCTTTGAGGTTCTAGATAGTGTGGGACCTGTAGCCTATAGGCTAGCACTTCCTCCCACAATAAAAGAACATAATGTTTTCCATGTTTCATTATTGAAGAAATACGTACATGATGCTAATCATATAATTGATTGGTCTGTGATTCAGGTGGAACCGGAGGGAGAATTTCTACCAAAACCCCAATGCATACTGGACAGAAAGGAAACCCCACTCTGAAACCGAACCATTGCACAGGTCAAGGTGCAGTGGAGACATTTTGGCCCAGATGAGGTTACATGGGAAATGGAGGATGCCATGAGACAGGCATATCTGATTTTGTTTAATTATGTACATGCATGTCATGTTGATAGATAAGAACATCAAGGACGATGTTCCTTTAAGGGGGAGGGAATTGTAACACCCTGTTTCCCCCAGTTTATAAAAATAACTATACTGGCCAAGAACTGTGGCAAACTCAAAAATGTGAATGTATGATGTGAATGGACCTTGTGAAAAAGGTCGATGAATGTGA
>ML810952.1:305448-315911 GCA_009831015.1 Picea engelmannii
AAGAGGAAAAAGGCATGAGGGAGAAGAGAAAAGGGGGCAGACATGAGGGAAGGAAGAGAACTCTAGAAAATACAGAGTGAGTGATAGCAAAGAAGGGGGAGAGTAACCCTCGTTCTCGATCACTGGCAAACAGAGATGCAGTCTCGCAGCACCGTGGTCTCAGCTCGAGGGTGGCTAGTGGTAAATCCTATCTGAATCGTTGAGCCTACAGTTGGGTGGAAACGAGCACCCCTCTCAGTAGTTTCACTCACCTCTGGTGTTATTTCTGAAAAGTGTTTTACATTTTGCATCTTGAAATTTATATGCTGACATATATGCTCATAGTTTGTGCAGTTTTATAAATGGTTTGAGTATAAGATTGCCTGTGTAGTGTTTTGATTCAGAAATGGTGGTTGCATGCCTATATTGGAAGGGCCACATATGGATTATGTTTGTAAATATATCTATATGTACATACGCATATTGAATCAATTCAGAATTCAAGCCATTTCTTGGGAAATCTATACCCTTATCTATTTCAGGTGATACCCTAGATAGATCTCCCCATAGAGACACCCTTTTGAAAATCTTAGTCGAGGTAGCACTTTCTGTGCAAAGACTCTGCAGAGGCGCAGAAGTCGCAGAATCCCTTGAGGATTCGAAGGATAAGTGTCGATCAATGGATGAGACCCTGTCAGAAGATCTATGGTCATTCATGACTGTTAGATTGAAGGAATAAATGAGGGCGTTAAATACGTTAACCCTATTTCCTTTATCTTTGCGAGTAGCGAAGAAATCGGGACCATAGATCCCCAATATCCATGAGAGAATCTGGACCATGGATTCGTGTCCAAGCAGCTTGGTAACGACGCAATGGAAAGACAGGTCTGAGTCGTCAAATCTTGGTCTAAACAGCCGAAATCCATTGGATCTGTTAGAAGATGCACGGGGGTTAAACCTTTATGAGCAGAAGTGCGAAGTATCGAAGGGGGTTGGATCGGGATATCAACATTCGGGAGTTTGGGAGTCTAGAGGATGAGATTCCAGGCACTCGACATCAAAAATTGTAAAACTACGAAATAATCTGAGCCGTCTGTCTGAGAGCGGACGCGTGTCGCGAGATCCTCTCTATCGGGGATTCAGACACCGAAAGTCAGAGAAGGAAGTCCTTTGACTTCACGAGTGGCAAAGTCATGATAAGATCGGGACCGTCCATCTGAGGAGGACAAGTGGAATGGATCAAGGGATCTCGTGAACTCAGAGGTTCGCAAGGTGAGAGCCCAGGATTTGGGTGCTCCAAGACGCGAGTGGAGAAATCGCGAGGAGAAAGGATAGTCGTTGGATCTAGGATGCGGGAGGACCGTTGTATCGGGGCCTTATTGTGCATATCATGCATTCAGAGATTCAGGGGTTGAGAGGGCCTCTTCTCAACCTTAGAAGTCGCAAAGTGTCGAGAGTCGAGGCACAAGTGAGGAATGCATGGCAGAACCACAAGGTGGGGCCTGTGTGGTTGACAGGCGAACATGCATTGCCTGGAGAAAAGATTCAATGCTCTGTTGACTTCTCACATCTCGGGGTTTTGCAAGGGAGAGCGTAAGAGTTGGGTGCTCCAACTCACGAAGTCGCGAAGTGCGAAGTGGCGAGGAGAAAAATTTGAACCGGTGGATCCAGGAATGGGAGGACCGTTGGATCAGAACTTCGTGGAGATATCGTATATCAGGAGTTCGGGGGTTCATAGGTTGGAAGGGGTCATTTTTTATCGTAGAAGTCGTGAAGTGCCAAGAGTCGAGGCTCACGAGAACACGTGGCACATCCATCATGTGGGGCCCGTGTGATTGATAGGTGGGCATGTGTCGCCCAGAAAGGAGTCAACACTCTGTTGACTTCTCGCGTCTCGGAGATTCACGAGATAGGAGCACGAAGGCTAAACACCCCAACTCGTGAGGTTGCGAGTTACGAGAAGTGCGAAGAGGAAGTCAACCATTGCTGACTTTCACGTCTTGGGATTTCGGAGAAGAAGAGTACGAGAGCTCGACACTTCCACCTGCGAAGTTGTGAGTAGCGAAAAGTGCCAAAGGGAAGTCATGCATTGCATTTCCCCGAATCACGAAAATTTGATAAGCGCTTGGCTAGCTTAAGCGCGTAGACACGGGACAGGGTCATGTGGACAAGACCCCAAGGGGGAAACTTGCAACTTGCTAGCCCTGTTGGGGTTCGACACTTCGCCGTGTCGGGGGTTTGCAAAGTCGAAAGACTCGATGCTCTGGTAGCACTGAGTCGCGAAGAGTGAAAGAACGTCATACTTGTTTAGCCTGTGGTCGCGACCCACGATCACATGGAGGTGGACAAGGAAGGAACTAGCCTATGCTAAGACCCCCATAGGTATTTCGAGGATCCTGATCCTCAAGTTTTCGACGAAATTTTTTTTTTTCCCTACTGGGTATGTGACAATCAGCAACAAATAGTGGTTACAAAGGTATGTTTTTATGGATCTACATGAAATGTTCTTAGGTGAATTTCTGATAATTTTTACTAAATGGTTAGAAAGGATAGTGGAGAACGTGGGGAGATATAGAGTTGAAGCTCTGAGAAACCAAAATCTTGAACTGATCATACAACTCAATATAGTAAGTAATTAGGTTTCTTGCGCGATTGGTTTCTGGTTGAATAGTATAATAGGGGGTTATATTATAGAGTTTGAAGTAGATTGCACCCAGTCTTATAGTGTCGCAGAGACAGAATTTTTCAAGGGTCAAGATGGAAGATATTTGAGTGCATTATTTACTTTGATAAATATGTTACTCTGTAATAAGAATTTCATAAAGATGGAATCTCACAGCTAGGCTTCTTCGCACACATAGGGGGATTGGGGGATGGCTAGAGGATGGTCTGAGAGTGGGAAGAATAAGGATCAGATGGACTGAGGATGTCAAGAGAAGAGGATATTGACTCAAATAGAGAGATTGGAGTATTGCACTATGGTAAAAGGTTTAGATATAGTAGGAAAGAGATTATGGATGGGAAATAAGATCAACATAGAGAATTCGAGGAAAGTGACCCCTATGCAGTACTTCAGATCACACCGTAATTATAAATGAAAAGGAAAGAAAGAGATCCTTAGTATTGTCCAGTAGAAGAAGGAATTCTACTCATATCATAATCTACGTCGAACCCAGGACCTCATGTCTATCACTGAGGATTGAAGCAAGAACTGAGACTTGTTCAAGAGCAATTGTAGTGAGTGGAGGAAGTCAAGGGAATAGTCAGAATAATGGAAGTAGCACAGCGAACCAGAGTCAGTCAACATAACCAAGGGTAATTACAACACCGATTACAATGGCGGGGATAGATCATACTCTAAGAATGCTTCAGTTTCAGGGAGTGGGGACAGAGGACCCTGAGAAACACTTGTTTGTATGCGATACAATATGGACTACGAAGAATTTCTAGGATGAGGCGACAAATATCATGTAGTTCGCCATGAAGTTCAGAGGTTGTGCAAAGCTATGGTATATGAAGTATCAGATAACTACACCAGTAGGAAAATCTAGAACATTGGAAGAAATTGGGCAAGCATTGTTGAAGGAATTTCAGAAGATGAAATTTGAATCGCAATATATCATAGAACAAAAGGAAATTAAGCAAGTGAAGAATGAGACAGTGTGGGATTACGACCATAAATTTAAGGATTTGATGGGTCAATTAACATTTCATATTCCTAATGAGTAGCATCGAGAACAGTTTATTGCAGGTCTATTGTCGCACATTAGTTGTTCATTAACACAGCAGAGGGTCGAGTCGTAGCCATAAGCGTTGGAAATTGTGATGAAATTGGAAGCATCTCGTATAGGAGATGGCACAAGTATAGTCACAATTTGGTGCGTTGAGAATTCAATTATCAGAGATAACGAAGGAAAAGAAAAAGTGCAAACATTTTTTGTGTATAACATGTAAGAAAAAAGGCCATTGAAAGGAAGAATGTCCGACATTAGTGTAGTATATGGACACAGGTGCACCAAACCCATTGGTAGGAGGAGTATGGTATTGTGAGATATGAAAGACATGGGGACATCATTTGATTTCTTCCACTTACTGAAGAAGTACCAGAGTACAACTAGGAAGTTATTTTCTAATTTTTTCAGATCGGTAGGACACGATGAGAAAGATTATCGTGCATTTGACTTAATGAGAGAGCACACTTCAGATGTGTACAAAATCCAGGAAGAAAATTATGCAGCAGAAGGATGATTTCCACAGTACAACAGTCCAAGAGGATCTAATCAAGGAGGAAGTGGAGGATTCAATAGAGGTCGAGGACGTGGAGGATTTGGTCAAGGAAGCATATGACTGATAATTTGTTATAACTGCAATCAACTAGGACATTTAGTGAGAGATTTCTCGAACCCTTGCACAATGTGCACATATTGTAGAGACTTGGATCATGCGAAAGAGGGTTGTCCTCAAATGATAGAAAAGTAGGTGAGAGGGAACCATAACCATCATCAAAATCAGAACCAGAACTTGTAGATGATATTCGTTGAGGAACATGACGATCAGTCCAGAGTAGTAGTTGTTACACGCAGTAGAATGAGAATCGAATAAGATGAAACTAATAAAGGAAAGGAAGTTGAAGAATGGATAAGGAAAGAAATTGAGCCCATGCCAGCATTCAATCCATAGAAACAAAAAGAAACCTATCAGAAATAAAGGAAGGAGATACTATGACTAGACTAGATAGCATCATCGTCAAAGACACCACCAGTATACGATATGTTGTCAGTTTATGATCGTACTATTCTATAAAGGCTAGTCGAAAAGGTAACTACTTTGAAAGACTTTTTAAAGACTTGTTTAGATTTGATGTAGGATGAGATAGCACTAAATGAATTGTATGGTATGATTGATTAGTACACAAGATAGAGAAGTACCTACAACGTAGAAAGCAGTGAACCAAGTCTTGCGCAAGAAGAGGATAAACAAAGAGTTCAAATTAAGTGCACAGATAGGAGAATATGACATGGACAATGTCATCTTAGATTTAGGATATGATGTCAATGGTCTTCCAAGACAAATGTGGGAGATGATGGGGAAACCAAAGCTATTTTGGTCAATTATTCAATTGAGGTTGGGTAACCATCATATGACAATACCGTTGGGAGATTGACAAGAGAACCTGTTAATATAGATGGAGTGTGCAGTGTAGTTTACTTTGAGGTTATTGAGATCATGGATAATGGTCATTCATACCCATATTTGCTTGGACTGGATCGAGCCTTCGAAACTCAGCAAATCATTAACTTGAAGAAATGAGAGATGATTTTTTAACAAGGCTTAAAGGTCACTGCGTCATTAGACCCTATGGAGGAAAGAAGATATGTGGAGCCTATGAGAAAAGGAATCGATAACTTATATAATATGAAAGCACACATGGATGACTACTTCAATCCCACTACAGATGGTGCACTTAGTTGGAGAATCATAAGCTATTGTGTATCAAACTTAGAGGAAGGACTTGAACACTGGCAGCATTGGTTGCATGAAGTGTCGACCAGAAGGTGTGCTCGCATTACTCGCTCTTTGTGTTGGATTGGAACAGAGGTACGTGATATGCCAAAGTTTGAGGGATTAATTGAGGTAAGTTCTTTTGTCAATGAAGTTGAGCTACATATACCCAAACAACAAAGGTTGTTATCATTAGATGTTGCACTGAGATAAAATTCAACGAGAAGGTGGGAAACCCACAAGGAAGGGATAGAGGATTGGAAACATTGTAAAAGGTTGATGCAGATCAGGTTTGGAACAGAAGACCTCATGAACAAGTATACAAGGATGAGAGATCTAAAGGATCATGTTGTGAAGTTCATTACAACTTGGAGTTATGTACCGAAATGGGAATGGACGCACATGTTCATACATACGTTGGAGACAACCAGGAACTGGTATTTAGAGATAGAAATGCACAGAGGGACATCGTACTAGGAAGAGCTCACCTAAAACTTTAAGGTAACATTTAATTTTGAAGCTAAGTCACCTTTAGTATATGTACCTTTACAAGTCATTAGAGGTAAAAAAATTATGGAAGAAGGTCAAGTAGAAATAGTACCTACATATAGTCCACACAGACAGTCTACAATAGTCCATGAACTATTAGAATGTTACAATGTTACCGAGGAATACCAAGAAGAAGAAGACCCAAGAAATGTACAGGTACCAGAGATTGAAGGGGATCACAATGTAGTAGGTCCAGTACTTGAATTTGAGGAATATGCAAAGCCCTTAAGAGTGCACAAAGTGAACATTGGTATGAAGGAGAAACCAAAGTTTGCAAACATTGGTGATGTTGTTAGCACTAGAAGTTGTTTCTTGATTGTTGGAGAAACAAGCCTAGCACATCCTAGTTATTGCAATGATTTTCGTTTGGTTGGAGGATCATAGAATGAATGAGAAATGGAGAAGGAAGCAAGCTAACTACAAATCAATGATATGTCATTAGGCATGGAGTCAATTAAACACCATGTTAGATCAAAGTCCAGTGAATTGCATATCATATAAACAATTTATATGATGGTGGATGGAAGAACAAAGAATGTAACAAACAATAGAACATCTACCAAACAAATATTCTCTCTGTTAAAATGGATTTGACAGGTACTTGAACAAAGCGCATAAGCAACAGGAAATCACAACAAATTCTTCGTTGCTCAAGAATCTATTATTTATGGACAACAATTGATTATCAATGTCTACAATTCATTCAATCATAAGGAAAATGCAGAATGGAAAACAAAGAGGTCACAATCTGATGAAGCAATTCACGGGAATGTTCATTGTCAGAAATGATTACTTAATAAAATTGTCTGTGGGCTTACAATGACTCATACAAGCATCCTTCCTCTCAAATCCTCTCGAGCATCTAACTCTCTCCCCCTCATCTCTTAGAGTCTACTTTTTATACAGAGAAAGAAGATTCAAGCTCAGATATCAGATCCCCAAAATAGTGGATCGAGATCCCTCAAACCTATAGTCACCTCAGCAACCAGCTCCTCTCAAAACAGAAGCTGAAAACAACCTCAGTCTTAGTTGAATAAATCTGGAATGCTTTATGATCTGGAGTTTGCTTCCATGCACTGCCTTCAAACCCTTTTCCACATGTATATTTGATGTTCCCATATATTTGTTCCCTTGAATGTGGAATCGAATGCCCTCAAAATTTGGAGTTAATGGAGCTGCCACTTGCACACTTGATCCCCTCAAATCTGAGATTTGACCTCTGAATATTGATTCTCTGCCTTAAAATCTAGAGCTTCTTTGATCCATTGTTGATTGTTGATCTCATGAGATCCTTGTGCCACGTTCATTCACAATTTTAGCATGTATGGTGGTGTTTGTTATAGTAGGAGACCGATTGGATTTCGGGCTAGAAACACCACAAAATCCACCAGCGAAACCACCAATTGCTCTACGAGAAGCATTAGTTTGAAAACCCTTCTAACAAATAGGTTCATCAGGTAACTTTTAAATTTACATTACCTGATAATATGTTTGTGATAATTGGCACTTGTTTAAGTAAAGGCAGCCTAAAGAACTACTCCCGAGGACCACTTTGAGTTATGTCAACCAGGAGCATTCGGGACAAGTGAACGGAAGAAGCTATGTCCACAATATCGATCTAAAACAAAAAAAAATAAGCATCCCAATTGTGTGGCCAATGAAAAATTGGAGCTTTTACTTTTGTTACCCTTTGCCAAGATGCAAAAAAATTGCATTCCCAAACCAAGTGCTCTTAAGAATACGTGTATGTTGATATAGTATACTCATGAAAATGTACTAGGTCAAGATCACTGGAAAACTAAAACTGAGCTCAAGATTGTTTACAAGGAAGAGTTTCATACTTCCCCAAATCTAAAGAAAAAACCCAGAAGGACATTGCCCTAATGCACAAACTGGCCTTGGAAGTTTGAATGTTTGCAATCTATCCTCCAACGTCTTGATTTGCATTGGCGTCCTACCAAAAATGTCTTCAACTAAGGCTTGCAAGCCACATTCCAGCTAGATATATTTTCAATGGACAAGTCCACCAGCCTAAGATAAGATGCCATACTGCCATTATCCCATGAAATCATGGATTCTCAGGATTAGCCACTGTTGATATGTGTATCTTTCATTTGGCTATCGATTTCGGCTTTTACAAATTGCCCAAGGATTAGTAACCCATCTGACTGCTAGTCAACCAACCTCCATCTCTCATCTCCCATGCAACTGCTGAAATGGTGAAAGTGATCTCTCATAACTAGGTGTTGTTGTAAAGGAGTGACACATGCACGCTCCCCTAGGTGTGTCTCCTCCCTACAAGGTACTATACCCCTCTGAATCCCATCATACATCTCGACATGTCTCTTTGATCTATCACTCATCACTGTATGCTCCGGCATACCCATGTTGCCCCCCATAGACTCATGTTGTCTCATAGATCTTAGGCATACTGTTGGATCAACCTCTACATGGAGGCCAACCGCTCTCGAAAGACAAATGGAAGTGTCATCCATCATCTGATGCTCCCCTACTAGATCATCAACATCTCCTAGCAATGTGACTGAATGATAAATTTGAGTGTCCACTAGGATAGATGAAGTGAATCTCTGATGAATCTCCTCAAGAGACTCATATAATCTAGACTCTGATTCTTGAGGGGTTGTCTGTGTGCCTCCCAATAATCCTCGAGTGCTCTCCAACTCCTGAGTGAGTCGAACTATCTCCAACACCTGCTCCCTCAAGGCTCGGTAATACATCTCGCTCATCACTAGTAGGTAGTCCCTTTCTGTCAACAACTGCTGGAAGTTAGTCCTCATCATAGACACTCTCTTCCTAAGAGTGTGAAAATCATCCATGGAAAATCCTCCATCTGAGCTACCCTATGCCACTGATGCTCTCCAACAGTAATCTGCCATCACTGTATGCATGTCATCAATACATCTAGTGGATACCATGATCATAGCCTCACTAACTCTCAAATGTGATGCTAAGTGGTGTGACTCCTGATCATAGTCATGTTGAGGTACCCCCTCATACCTCTCACTGCTAGTGCCACCCCTGACAACACTCTTTGCAGAAGATAAAGTGTTGGATTGCCTGCTATCTATTGTGCCACTAGGTCTACCCATACGTAACTACACGTCATCCTCAACTGCTAGCTCCCTATGAGTCATACTGTATCTAGTGTGAGAAGTTGTATCCTCCTGTGCACTCAACCTGCTACTATCATCTGCGCCTGGATCCCATATAGTTGTGTCCAGACACATTCTATGGTAATCCTGACTGCTAAAGAGTGCATCGTCATCAATGCAATCTGATACTGGAAGTACGTGTTCCATCCACCTGTCAACCTCTGCAATATACTCAACCAATGGAGTCTCCAATAGTTGCAACTCCATCCCCTCTGGCTGACCTGTATGTGTGAGGTCAACTCCCTGTATGTCCTGTACCTCCTTCTGGACCTGTGGGTCTACCTGTCCATGGTGTGCATCCCTCATACTAAGCTCATCCATCATACATGTCATGCCACTAATCTCCTCATGTGATGTGGCTATCATGGGTGTCTGAACAGGTGATAGATGTGTCACGACCCCCATAGGAAGCTCATCATCTGTAGGTGCTAACACATGTGACTCCTCACTAGTGTCACTACTCTGTTGAGGCGTAAGGTCATCAAGTGTACGTGACATGTCTGCTGAGACACTGATGCTATCGTCCTGTCCAGCCAACTTCCTATCCACTACAAAAGGGTCATCATCCTCCTCAAGCATGCAAGCATCCATAGCCTCTGTGCAAGAGTCATCATCGCTATCCTCTGAGGTAGAGTCATTATCACTAGCCTCTGTGCAAGAGTCACTATCATCATCGGACTTCTCTGAATCCTCATCATCACTATCATAGTGTACCTCAATGATATGCTTCTTACCCTTACCCCTACACCTATGATCTAGTTCCCAAGGCACCTTGCAACTGTAGAAAAGTTGCGTGCTCCTAATGGGTGTGGGGTTTCTCTGTGCTTCCTTCCATCTAGTTGCTTTAGCTCTTCCTCCCTCTGCTATGCTGGTCCAATATGTCACCTCATCTTCGCTCCAACTAGGGTTTTTCATGGATATAAACTTTTGGAGCGTTATTAGAGGCCCAAGTCTCTCACAAAGTGCATGATATTCTATTTCACAACTCACAGCTATTCCAACAAAATATATAGACCCCATATTTCCTTATAGAAGATCCCTCAAGATGGCAGGAGTCTAAGCTCTGATACCACTGTAATGATCCCAAGCCATTATGCAAGGATCATCATTGTTTTATTGTCTTTTTAAAACTTTTTCTGAGTGAGGTATTTCGTCAAACACTTTGTTGATCTACCTTTTAGATGTGTTTATATGTGTGTATGCAGCAAATAACAGAAAGAGATAACCATGGAACATACCTCAACCATATGCAATAAGATA
>ML810952.1:316927-378269 GCA_009831015.1 Picea engelmannii
ACTTTTTGGCTCACCTTGTCCCTCCAAAGTGACTTTCATTTTATTAATATTTAATTAATTAATTAAATCACTTTAATTAATTAATTAAATCACTTTAATTAATTAATTAACCTTTTTACCTCTGAAAATCTTCTTATCTCTCCGTGTGGCTTCCCTGGCCACTGAAAGTCACTTCTAGCCATCCCATCATGTAGTGTTGCTCCTCCCGATTCCAATGAGCTATTACACATAGAGGTTCCTCCAAGTAATGTGCCCCAAATTCCCTCTTTAGTGATTTTAATTAACTTATAGCTCAAAATAGTCAAAATCATGGAAATCGTCGGAATGGAACGAAACCAAAGCCAACCTGTGCGGAATGGCTTATAATGATGGAATATGATGATAAATTCCAACTGGACCCCACAATGCCTCTCAAATACCCATGTACTCACTATAACATCCATCTGGCTACTCTGGTCATCATAAGTCTATGTCGTGTGATGTTGTCCCAAAGTGGGGACATTACAGTGGTCTTTTTGCAGGGGTCCTCCTTGGCGCTTGGAACTTCCCTTCTAATTTTTGTGTATGGGACTTTATCCCACATGCGTTTCCATATACATATTCAATATGTTTAAAATGACCCGCGTCTTGGTGTTTCATGAGCTCTTCCTTAGCGCCTTGTGTTGGCGTTGTCTAATGCTGCATTGAAATTTAGTCTTGACTTTTGACTTTGAATGCCCAGCACCTTTATTTCCCCACACTTTAACTTTAAATATATCACTGGAGACCAAAATGTCATGCATAATTTCAAATTTTCAAATGAAAATCAAGGACGATAGGTTAGGCCGAGACTTCAAATTGATGATTTGAGGAAAAATTTGACAAAACCGGTTTGAGGGATGGCAAGCTCACAAAACCGGATCTTATAGGAACGGTGGTTTACTTTGGAATTGACCTTGGAGATTGGGCCTTGGCTAAGATTTGAATAAATACCCCATAATTTTGGCAAAATAAAAAATAATAATAATTAAAATAAATCATTAAAAATGATTTTTAAACAAAGATTTTATAATATTGAATTTTGCCAAACTGAATATTTTAATTTAACTTTGGGTATGACAACACGTAATGGGCATTGGAATGTCAGGCTCTCGACTTTGACTCACAGAAATTTTGAATTTCGAAAGGCAAGGGCAGATCAATAACCTTTAACAACAACAAAGGTGAGACTTGTCAAAGATATGCTAAGAATGATTTTGATATTTTTAACAAAGGAAAATAGGTAGGGACACATATATCTAAACAACTAGAATGGAGGCTTGAAAAAGATAAAAATAAAAGTATGTAAAGGATAGTGAGCTAACAAGATTGACACTTTGGGAATGATATTGAATTTTGGTAAACTGAATATTTTAATTTGATTTTTGGTATGACAACACGTAATGGGTATTTGAATGTCAGGCTCTCGATTTTGACCCATAGAAATTTTGAATTTCAAAATGCAAAGGCAGATCAAGAACCTTTAACAACAACAAAGGTGAGATTTGTCAAACATATGGTAAGGATGACTTTCATATTTTGAACAAAGGAACATAGGAAGGAACAGATATATTTGTACAGCTAGAATGGAGGCTCGAAAAAGATAAAAAGAAAAGTATGCAAAGGATAGTGAGCTAACAAGACTGACAGTTTGGGAATGATGGATTTTTGGTATTGCAAGAACGACGTCATCTTTGCAATCATGTAGGTTGAGGTATTAACAGGTGATTACCGGAATGATGAGACTGTGGAAAATATTGCAGACCTATTGTGTGAGTATCAGGATTTCTTTCTGACAACCTTTTCAAAGATGAAGGGAATAGTTGGAGAATTGAATGAGATGAAGATCCAATTTCGAAAGGAAAGGGCAGATCAAGAACCTTTAACAACAACAAAGGTGAGACTTGTCAAAGATATGGTAAGGATGACTTTGATATTTTGAACAAAGGAACATAGGCAGGAACACATATATCCAGACAACTAGAATGGAGGATCGAAAAAGATTAAAAAAAAAATATGCAAGGGATAGTGAGCTAACAAGACTGACACTTTGGGAATGATGACTTTTTGGTATTGCAAGAACAACGTCATCTTTGCAATCATTAATAGGTGATTACTGGAACAATAAGACTGTCAAAAAGATTGCAGACCTATTGTATGAGTATCAGGATCTCTTTCTGACAACCTTTTCAGAGATGAAGGGAATAGCTGGAGAATTGGGTGAGATGAAGATCCCTTTAAAACCAAATGTGAAGCTAGTAAGATAGAGACCTTACAGGTTGAATCCAAAATACAAGGAAAAAGTGAAAGCAAAGCTTGACAGAATGATAGAAGTCAATGTAATTGAACCTGTCCCAAAGTCCGAATGGATAAGTCCAATGCTGGTTCAAGATAAGAAAACAGGGGGTATTATAATTTGTGTAGACTTAAGGAAGTTAAATGATGCTTGTTTGCATGACCCGTTTCTGACCATCTTTACAGATGAAATATTAGAAAACGTAGGAGGGAGGTAGGCCTACTCATTCACTGATGGATTTTCAGGATACCATCAGATAAATATTGCACAAGAAGACAGACATAAGGAGACATTTGCAACAGAATAGGGAAGATACCAGTACACAGTGATGTCGTTTGGGTTAAAGAATGCACTTGTTGTGTTTTCCAGAGTAGTTTTTGCAGCCTTTAAGGAGTTTATTCATATTTTTCTTGAAGTGTACTTAGATTATTGGACTATCTTTAGCCTATTTGAATATCATATAGAAACTCAAAGGTTGATGCTTGACAGGTGTAGACAATATTAAATTTCATTAAAATTGAAGAAATATAGTTTTTGCACATTATTTGGGATACTGCTAGGTCATGTGGTATGCAAGCAAGGTTTGCTAGTTGATCCTGCCAAGATAGCAGTAATTGTTATTTTTTCACTGCCTAAATCAATGATACAGTTGAGAACAACTTGGGGCCATACCAGATATTACATGAAATTTATTAAAGGTTATGCACAAATTACATCTCCAATGGAGAACTTATTGAAGAAAGAAGATAAGTTCCAACAGAATGAAGATTGTCGGAAGGTTTTGGACGTATTGAAACATAATTTAGCAATTGTTCCCATTATGGTGTTCTCGAATTGGTAGAAAGAGTTTCAAGTTCATGTGGATGCATTGTCGATAACACTCGGTGTAGTGTTAGCCTAGCCAAGAGAGGGAGAATTATATCATTCAATTGTTTTTTCTAGCAGAGTTGTTGATTGTTGAGAAGAATTGCACGATGACGGAAAGAGAAGGTTTGGAAATGGTTTATGCGTTGTATAAGTTCATACACTATTTTTTGGGGTCCCATTTCAAGATATATATGAACCACTCTGCACTCAGATATCTAGTGAACAAGACAATGTTGGCTAGAGAATCTACAGATGGTTATTGTTGTTCCAGGAGTATGATTTTGAAGTTATTGTGAAGCCAGGGAAACTGAATGCAGGACCATACCATTTGTCGTGGATATTGACAGGAGAAGACACAGGAACCTAGACGATAGTTTACTAGATGTGAATTTATTCTCAATTCAAATGGTAGACGACCATTTTGCAGCAATTGTCCAATATTTGAGCTCAAGAGTGGCCCCATCTGATATGACAATAGCACAAAAGAAAAAGCTATTGGTTAAAGCAATAGATTATCAATTGATCGTAGTAAATTTATACAAGTTGGGCATAGATGGGATATTGTGATGATGTGTACTAGAACACGAAAGACCAATGATCCTAACAAAGGCACATGATGGAATTCAAGAAAACACTATGCAATAAATGTGACAACGCAAAATATCTTGTGTGCATGGCTATGGTGGCCTACCCTCCATAAGGATGCTAAGGAGTATTTTCAAAGTTGTGATGTTTGTAAGAGAGTAGGAATACCATCATGAAGGGATGAAATGGCTTTGAATCTGCAAGTTACCTTGCAGGTGTTTGAAAAATGGGAAGTGTATTTTGTCAGACTGATTAAACCAGGAGCAAGGAGAATAAGGGACAGGTACATAATTACCACGAAAAACTACTTGAAAAGATGGGAAGAGGCAGAACCAGTTACAAAGTACGGTGCAGAGATAGATAAGTGATTTTTATTTGATCACATAGTTACAAGGTTTGGATGTCCTAAAGAACTGATGAGCGACCAAGGTGTTGAAATTTTCGTATGCTTGTTTAACCATAGACAATGTCACATCATTGTCACCCAACCATAGGCATTCACATATACCACCCCCGATCACACTAACCTTTACCTAGAATAATTATGGCAAGCCTACTCCATAAACAACAAATAAACCATAGATGCTAATTGCAGCAACAACTCAAGACAAGTAGAGAGCTCATTCTCCAAGGGCAGCGCACAAGAGAGAGAGTCTCCATATTCAAAGAACAAGTATTATACATAATTGCAGTAGTTGTGGTTGCACTAATCTCTCAGAATTGCAACAAACTTAGAAAGAATATCACCAAGAGAATCACCAAGAATATGACCAAGAGAATCACTTGATAGCGCTAGAGAGAGACCAAGACCAAGAGATGACCATACACCCTTATTCCTCCTTGCAGTTGCAACTGCATCTCTCCACAAGACTTGTGCTATGACTAGGTGTATAATATGAGCTAAAACGTCCTCTATTTATATTAATCTGTCCAGTGACTTTTCTGGCTAGACCGACCTGACTTTCTGGTAATTATATTTTATGTTTATTTGTTTCCTGTGGATCCGACTTGTATTTATAGAAGATAATATTATAATATTAATTATGTTAGGCCAACTTGTCTTCTAGGGTTTCCACACATTTGTTTAACAGTTCATTTGCTTCTAGAATATTCTATTCTAATTCATAGGTTATACGTGGAGGTTAATACCTCCTGCAACTACCAAAACATCAACACTCCCTCTTAGCTAGAGAGGTATTAACTAAGATGTTATTTATGTAGTGGTATCAAACACATCCATTCATCTCACGTGGCATGGGAAAGAATCACATGGTATTGCAGACCAATCTATAAGTAGCATCACCATAGCCACACAGGCTATCATGTGATCAAACAAATCATGTAACAAGTATCACCATCATAGCTACACATTATCCATCTAGCTGGAAAACACCTCCAACACTATTGGTTGGCCCTCCAGCTAGTAACCTCTAATGCTACTAATTGTCACTCTAAATGGGAATCATTTCTGACACTATAGGCTAGCAACTAGTTCATATAGAACTAGTAACTCGTCATTTCACACAGAATTTGAAACAAAAATTTAACACTCCCTCTTAACAAGGAAGGTATTTCTCTTAGCACGGTCATCATTATTGCTTATGTGCTTCTACACACCTTGGTCATTGTCTTATTGAATTTCATGAATCCATACAACATAAGAAGTTTTTCACCTTCACTGGAGTAGCATACTCGCCTGCGTTGGAGTACCAACCTGCATTGGGGTAGCATACCAACCTGTGTTGGAGTACCAACCTACGTTGGGGTAGCATACTAGCCTACGTTGGAGTACCAACCTACGCTAGGGTAGCATACCACTCTATGTTGGATTACCAACCTGCGTTGAGGTAGCATACCATCCTACATTGGAGTACCAACCTGCATTGGGATAACATACCAGTATGCATTGGAGTACCAACATGCACTGAGGTAACATACCAGCATGCATTGAAGTATTAACCTACGTTGGGGTAGCATACCATCCTCTGTTGGAGTACTAATCTGCATAAGGGTAGCATATCAGCCTGCGTTGAGGTACCAGCCTACGCTGGAGTAGCTCCCACTACTGGGTATCTCATCACTTCCCTCTACTGCAAAGCACATCACTTCCCTCTACTGGGGAACATATCACTTCCCGCTACTGGGGAACACATCACTCCCTCTCATGAGGGAAAATCCTTCTGGACCACACCAAGCTTGTCTATGAAGTACTCAAACTTCACTTTCGATAGAGGCTTAGTCAACACGTCTACTACATGTTCATCTATAGCAATATACTAGATAAAGTGTCTCATCATAGTCTTCTCTCTCTTGCTGGGAGAATCCTCTGGACACAAATCAAGATTTGTACATCTCTATGTTATTTATCTACAACATGCTTGATCTTTGTATATCAACTTGCAAGTCACCACTGACTTCCCTTCTGGTCTCGAGACCAAGGAAAAGATATATATCCTAGTCCTTCTAACAGGATTCCTCATCGGTCATTGTAGCATTTAGTCTACTGAAGCAAGGGAATCTTCCCATAAGATCTCATATCTCCTCGAAGCCTCTGAAGCTTTGATATATCCTTATCAACCCATGGAATTTTTCTATTAGTCCTAAAAGACCTCTCTCTCTTCCATCTGAATCTGAAATTATTTGAGTCTCCATTCTCCCTTTGAAGCTTGACTCCCTCTAAGTTCGTATGATTTTCAGAGCCATATACTCCCTCTGTGTGTGATGATTTTCCATGAAGTCTCCTATGAATGGTCCTAGGGAGGTTGCTTCTCCCTACTGGATCATGAGGATTAAATCCCTCTAAACTCTAGCTTATTCGGAGCTGGTACTCAGTGGGGTCGCCTACCTCACCACCAATGGAGCCATCTACTCCTCATGATATGGCTCATCAATGTTACATCCTGCAAAGTTTCATGGGATCACACTGGTCTCTTCTTGGTTACCGAAATGATTTTGGGTAGGCCCTTATGGATCTACTAACTCTTCCTGATATGAGGAGTGATCAACTTCACTAGAGGGATTTGTTTGGTTATCCTTGGCGCCTTCTTCTCCTTGCAATCAATCTCCATATGAGATACTCAATATCCCACAAAAGTACCCTTCTTCATCTTCTTCTTATTCGGTACATGGATGTATATGTTCATGTATACAACTTCTTATATGGATACTCTGCTCCATGTCTCAAACTAAAGACCATCTAATATGTTTCCTCCTGCAACCATCATTATAGCTCCCCTCATATTTATCACCCGTGACCTGCCCAGAACAAGAGAAACAAGGGGAAAACAATAGACAAGAATAATACTCTTATAATAAAAACAAGAACGAGAACAATAATCACAGTAGCCTCTTCTCAGAGCTATTGCTTGTGACTTGCCTGGACCAAGAGACAAAATAAAAATACAATAATAAGAAATAGGAACACCACTCTTCTAGTGTTGTGATCATTCATTCCTCCAAGGTAACCTCCATGGAATTTATAAAATAACATCCCCGAGACAAGAGAAACAACAGAAAAAAGTACAATAGCATTTTTATAAGAACATATCTATGTCAACAAGAATAAAAGACAATGTCATGGTAATCATCATATTATTATCAAGATGACCTGCCTGGAAGAAAAACAAGAAGTATCTCTTGGAGGAGATGTTATTTCATCTTGTGACCAAGCACAATAAGCATTTACATCAATAGTACTCACATGATTCCAAGTATTCATTGTATCTAGCAGTAATAGATCCTTTCAAGGATTGTTGTCACAACTAGTAATGTAACAATTATTAAACTTGATATGTGTAAATTGGAAAATTATTAATTTAATCAATCAAACCTGGAACCTGGAGTCTTATCTTCAAGAACGAGTGTTGTTTATTTTATTTCGAGTCTCCTTCACTCAAGATGACAACTATTCTCTTCAACTCGTCCCCTATACTTAAGACAATATGCTTTCTTGACATAAATCCGAGTTAGAGAATATAATGCAAATAAACTCTAAAATATCAACCTTAATCAATCTAATACTTAGACTAAAGTTAGTTTCTAACTTTAACTTTGAATTGTAACATACCCAACCACCCACAGGCTAGGTATGTTGCCTGCAAGCCCGCCCTCAGACTTATTTTCTCTTACGGATACCTTCTTTAGTCATTAAGGATGAATAAGATAACAGATTTAACAAGATGTACAACAATATCCAACAAGCATGCATAATATATATATTACGTTAAACGATAATTAAATATACACAGCGGAAATACATTCATACTCATGTAGATGATAATTAAATTACACAATGGAAATACATTCATACACAGGTAGGGATATTATGATAGAGAGCACTTACCTTTATGAAACATGACACGGAATGGATGCAGACCAAGGACGTTCCACCCAACCATAGACACCGTTGCTCCAAATATCAACAGTAGTGTCACCCCTGAGCTAGGGATATGAATCCACAAGGACACTTCCAGAGTGTACTTGGGTTCCCAAACCATTCAGCTAATCTCTCACAAGTATCCTAACACCCACAACAATCCAAGTACCCATCTCTCTTCTACCCAGTCTGTGCCACCCGAGAGAATGGACCTCCACCCTTCTCAGCCACGCAGTCCCTTAGGCAATCATTTTCCTTCCTGCCAGGGCTTCCATCACAGTTGGTCCAGAATCTCAATGTTGGAACTCTCAGGACTCATAGTTGTGAGAAAAATAGGGCACCGGCCAATGCATTTCAGACATGCATGCCCCAGGTCACAGTCAGATCACACCAGTGACCACTACATCCAACTATCCCATGGATAATTCTTCAGCAACTCCATTTCCTTTCTCTTTCCCAACAAAAATGTAGGTGAGGATGGGTCAATGAATGGGTCAGGGAGTGCATGGAAGTGAGTGCATGGGACTGTGTGAGGGAAGAATGAGTGAGTGAACGGGAAATCAACGACCAAGTCATCATTCCAACCCCCCCATCAGACCAGAGGCGGGTTTAAGTAACCTCGTGGGGAAATCAAGAACCTCCTAGCCTTCCCCAAGAAGTTCACGTAACTGATCCCCTCCCTTAGACAAAAAGTGTAATAAGAAAATAGGAATAACACTTAGTCCCTCAAGATCCCTCTCTTATGGAATCATAGCCCCCTATAACTCTAGTCCTTGTTCGTCTAGTAGCCAGCGATGTTTTTATTATTATTAATTATCAAAACATTACATTTCTTGGGCATACTGACCCTTCAATAATTGTCTGGGCACTCTGGCCTCTCAACATTGTAACAATACATTATTTAAAATGGGGGTTCAAAACCTAGGGTGTTACATCCCCTCCACCTTATTTTGGCACTATCTTCAGTGCATATACAAAACATAGATCAAAATCTCAAATTTATTCAAAAAGTTGCGGGTACTCTGCCTGCATGGCATCTTCATGCTCCAAGGTAGCTTCTTCGGGACCGTAACAGATCCACTGAACTTTTACCAGTTCTATAACTCGATTCTGGAGCATTTTGACTTTTCTGTCCAATACCCACACTGGATAAAACTGAAAGTCTCCCTTCACCTCTACCTAAATCAGATGCCAATCAATAACATGGTTAGGATCATGTACATATTTCTTTAGTAAATATACATGAAATACATTATGCACATTCATGGAAGTAGGCATTGCAAGCATGTATGCAACTAGCCCTATTTTGTCCAATATTTCAAATGGACCACAAAATTTGGTTGCCATCTTTGTACAACTACACAATTTCAAAGAGTTTTTGTAACACACCCACTATGGCATAATAAAACTTTTCGCCCCTTTTCTTCTTTTCATCGAAGAATAGAATTCTCCGAGTCTCTATGGCACCTGATACAGACCCTACCATCCCTTAACCGCACTCATCTAATCGGCGGTTATGGCCACAAGCCTAACTAGTATGGCATACTTTCGCTCTTCGCGACACGGCGCTACCAGAGCATCGATTTTTTTTACTCTGATAAACCCCAAAAGTCAGTTATGGTTTGACTTCCTTTTTGCGCTTCTCGCATCTCGCAGCCTCACGAGTTGGGGCGTCAAGTCTTCATTCTCCTACCTCGTGAACCTCCGAGACGCGAAATTCAACGATGGTTTGACTTCCTTTTCGCACTTCTCGCATCTCGCCACCTCGTGAGTTGGGGCATCGATCCTTCGTGCTCCTAACTCGTGAACCTCCGAGACGTGAAAGTCAGTGATGGTTTGACTTCCTTTTTGCACTTCTCGCATCTCACCACCTCGCGAGTTGGGTCGTCGAGCCTTCGTGCTCCTACCTCGTGAACCTCCGAGACGCGAAATTCAGTGATGTTTTGACTTCCTTTTCGCACTTCTCGCATCTCACCCCCTCGCGAGTTGGGGCGTCGAGCCTTCGTGCTCCTACCTCGTGAACCTCCGAGACGCGAAAGTCAGAAATGGTTTGACTTCCTTTTTGCGCTTCTCGCATCTCGCAGCCTCGCGAGTTGGGGTGTCGAGCCTTTGTGCTCCTACCTCGCGAACCTCCGAGACATGAAATTCAGCGATGGTTTGACTTCCTTTTCACGCTTCTCTCATCTCGCAGCCTCGCAAGTTGGGGCATCAAGCCTTCATACTCCTATCTAGAGAACCTCTGAGACGCGAGAAGTCAACAGAATGTTGACTCCTTCCCAGGGGACATGTGTCCACCCATCGACCATGCGGGCCCCACCTGATGGATGTGCCACGTGTTCTCACGAGCCTCGGTTCTCATCACTTCGTGACTTCATGGGTTGAAGCACCCAACCCTTGTGCTCTCTTCTTGCGAAACCCTGAGACGCGAGATCCCGAACTCGGATCTCTTCTGGACTGCACCAACCCTAGCCGCCTTGCAACTCTACAAGATCCAACGGTTATTGGTTGTTCACCACTTCTATCTCAAAGTGTCTCTGTTGTCTGTTTCTTCTCTCTTCTGCACGCGTCTGGACGTACATTTTTGACAAACCAGATCTATTTCGCTCTAGCTAATCTAACGGCAGTTGTAGCTCTTCCTTGAGCATGCACTTCTCTTCCTTCTCCTTGGAAGATTTCTTAAGTATCAAAGGTCTCGGCCTTTGCTTCTCCTCTGCAACCTTCGCAGCTATGGCTTTGTGCACAAAATGGCACTATCCCTCTCAGGCTTCTCTACTCTGAAGCCATGAGAGATTTCCTCAACCTCTGTGAATTCCTATAGGGTCAGTGCATCTGACCAGGTGTTATCTGTCCTGAGCTTTGTCAACTATGAGGGACTTGGGAGTTTTATGCTCTTTCTCTTGGGTTTGACTCTTAAAAGAGTCTTCAGCACTTCTATTTCTCTCCTTCATCAATTCTAGGACTTTAGTGGGACTCGGTCTCTTCGCTACTCATGAAAACAAAGGAAAGGGGTTGAGGCATTTAACGCCCCCTCTTCTCCTTCCAATCTAACGGTCATGAGTGACCGCAGATCTTCCGACAAGATATCGTCCGTCAAACGATACTTATCCCTATACAGCCATCTCGAGATTTCAAGAGGATCGTTCCTCCTCATGCAGGGTTACTAAGGCCTTACGCCTTCACATCCTCTTTCCAGGTTCTTGATGGGATTTTCAGGGAGGGTATCTCTATGGGGAGGTTTACCCAGGGTACTATCTGAGGTAGATAAGGGTATCTCTCTCTCTCGATAACCATACGTGAAGTCTGAATTAGATCAGTATACATATAAATAGTGATTTATGAAAACATAAGCCATACGTAGTCTTTCCATTATAAACATGCAACTACCAGTACTGATCAAAACACCATACATACATTCTTGAACTAAAATCATTCACAATTTCACAGCTTATCAGCATAAATGTCAATATATATATATATATATATATATATCAAGATGCCAGAGACAAAACACTTATCAGAAAAACACCAGAGGTGATGCAGCTACTAAGAGGGGTGCTTGTTTCCACCCAACCATAGGCTCAAGGACTCCCAACGGATTTACCACTAGCCACCCCCGAGTTGAGACCACGATACTGCGAGACTGTGTCTCTATCTACCAGTGACCGAGAATGAAGGTTACTCTCCTTCTTCTCCGCTATCACTCACTCTGCATATTTTTCCAGAGTTCTTCCTCCCTCGCGTCTGCCCTTGATCACACACTCCTCCTACCTTTTTCCTTTCCGGCGAGGTTGTGTGTGGAAAAATCTCCCTCGTGGTGGTTAGGTGTCAGGACCCCACAGATGAGCGGTTTTACCCCCATCCCTCATTATGCATGAGGAGCCATCCACCTACCAACCTGTGAGTAATTAATTTCGGGCCAACAAGCCGCTCTTGGTTCTCCGGGCCAGTGAAGACCAAATATGGTATTGGTTTTTGGTGGAAGTTAACGCCACCATTCCAGGTGCCTTCCACCACCTTTGTCCATCCATCGTGGTCTCTTTTTTAGCATATTCCCCTCTCATCATTCCTGCAATATATATTCATAATATTATTCACATTCATCGACCTTTTTCACAAGGTCTATTTACATCACACATTCACATTTTTTAGTTTGCCACAATACTTGGCCAATATAGTTATTTTTACAGACTGGGGGAAATAGGGTGTTACAATTCCCTCCCCCTTAAAGTAACATCATCATCGATGTTCTATCTATCAACATGACCTACATGTACAGATGTAAACAAAATCGAATATGCTTGTTTCATGGCATCCTCCATTTCCCATGTAGCCTCATCTGGGCCAAAATGTTTCCACTGCACCTTGACCTGTACAATGGTTCAGTTCCAAAGCGGGGTTTCCTTTCTATCCAGTATGAATTGGGGTTCTGGTAGAAATTCTCCCTTTGGTTCCACCTGAATCACAGACCAATCAATTATATGATTAGCATCATGTACATATTTCTTCAATAATGAAACATGGAAAACATTATGTTCTTTGACTATGGGAGGAAGTGCTAGCCGATAGGCTACAGGTCCCACTCTATCTAGAAACTCAAAGGGTCCACAATACCGAGGTGCCAACTTGGCACAAGCTCCCATTTTTAGGGAACTCTTCCTGGGTCTAACTCTGAGATATACATGGTCTCCCATTTTGAACTCTCTTGGAGTTCTCTTTTGGTCGGCATAACTTTTCTGTCGATTTTGAGCGACCTTCAGATTTTGTTTTATCTAAGTCACTTGTTGTTCCATTTCTTTTAATATGTCGGGTCCAAAAGATATATTTTTTATGGGATTACTCCAACTGACTAGAGTATTACACGGCCTATCATAGAGGACCTCGAAGGGACTCATCTTTAGGGATGCATGGTAGTCGTTGTTGTAGGCGAATTCTACCAATGGCAGGTAGTCTTCCCATTTCTTGGGTTGATGCATTACATGCATCCTTAACATGTCTTCTAATATTTGATTCACTCTTTCTGTCTGTCCATCATTTTGAGCGTGATAGGCGGTGCTAAACAACAATTTGGTCTCTAAACTAGTCATTAGTGATTTCCAAAAGTTAGAAGTAAATTTCGTGTCTCTGTCAGACATGATCTCTTTCGGCATACCATACGTTCTGAATATCTCTTTCATGAATACCTGGGTGATATCTATTGCTTTGCAAGTTGATTTGACAGGGATGAAATGAGTAGACTTGCTCAATTTATCCACCACTACCATAATGGCATCGTTCTGTTTGGTCGAAGTTGGTAATCCAGTGATGAAATCCATGGAGATGGTTTCCCATTTCCATTCTGGAATTGGTAAAGGTTGCAATAACCCTGCTGGATGTCGATGTTCTGCTTTAACCTGCTGGCATTCTATGCATTTGGCCAAGTACTCGGCCATGTCTTTCTTCATTCCAGGCCAATAGAATTGTTTCCTGGTGGCAGTGATCATCTTCTGGTATCCTGGATGACTAGAATAGGTTCTTTTATGTAGTTCATCTAGTATGAACCTCTTCAAGTCGTCACAATCTGGAATATAAAATCTATTTCTGTAAGTGAGCAGACCTCCTTTGGTCATCTGGTAGCCTTCATATTTGACTATGGCGAGTTCTTCCTGTAGGTATAAGGTCACAGACTGAATGAAGAGATTTATTTCTTGTGCATTTCTGATTCTTTCCTTGACATCTGTCTCGCAGGTGCTCACTACTGACAAGTGAATTGTTTTCATGCTTCTGCTAAGGGCATCGGCAACCCTATTTTCTTTTCCTCTAATGTGTTTGATTTCGAAATCAAATTCGCTAAGGAGGGCCATCCATCTGGCTTGTTTAACGTTGAGATTTGGTTGATCAAACAAGTATCACAATCCACAGTGATCTGTCATAAGTACAAATTTTCTTCCCAGGAGGTAATGCCTCCACATTTTCAAGGCATGCACTATGGCAGCCAATTCTAGATCATTGGTCACATAGTTGACTTTGTGCTCATTCAATTTTCGGGATTCATTTCAGATCACACTTCCTTTCTACATAAGGACTCCTTCGAGCCCTTCCTTACAGGCATCTGTGCACATGAGGAAGTCATCTTCTGGGTCGACAATTTTCATCACGGGTGCATGGATCAGTAGATGTTTCAGGGTTTGAAATCTTTCTTCACATTTATGTGTCCACAGGAATTTTGTCCCCTTCTTTTGGAGGGAAGTGATTGGACAACCAATCTTGGAGAATCCTTCTATAAATCTCTTGTAATATCTTGCTAATCCCATAAAGGATCTGATATCTGAAACATCCCTTGGGGTAGGCCATTCCATGATAGACCTGATTTTGTCAAGGTCCACTGCTACCCCTTCTTTGGATAGAACATGACCCAAGTAATGTATTTTCTTATGGAAGAAGTCACATTTGTTGAATTTAGCATAGAGCTGATGCTCTCTGAGTACTTGCAACAGAAGCCTAAGATGTTCTTCATGCTCTTCTCTATTCTTAGAGTAAATTAATATATCATCAATAAAAACTAGCACAAATTTATCTGGAAATTTACTGAGTAAATTGTTCATCAAGCACATAAAAGTGGCAGGGGCATTGGTCAACCCAAATGGCACTACCACGAACTCATAGTGACCATACCTCGTCCAGAAGGTAGTTTTATGGATGTCTTCACCCTTGATTCGGACTTGATGGTATCTCGATCTCAAGTCGATCTTTGAGAAAATAGACGTGCCTCCCAATTGATCGAATAGATCATCGATCCTGGGCAAGGGGCACTTGTTCTTTATGGTTACCTTATTGAGTTGTCTATAATCTATACACAGTCTAAGGGTGTCGTCCTTATTTTTCACAAACAAGACTGGCACTCCCCATGGAGACACGTTGGGTCGAATATAACCCTTATCCATCATTTCTTTTAATCACAATTTGAGTTCAACTAACTCGGGTGTGCTCATCTGGTAGGGTGTCCTAGACACTGGCACCGCTCCCAGTGCGATTTCTATCGAGAAGTCTATGTCTCTTCTTGGAGGTAGACCCATTACCTCTTATGGAAACACATCTCTATATTCTTTTAGGGTAGGATGATCTTCAAGGTTGGGTTTGTCACCTTCTATGGTTTCCAACACCTGTATTGCATATAGGGGACATCCCTTTTGGCAATACTTTCTCATTTGCAAAGCTGATATTTGTCTCACCGAGATAGGTTTTCAGATCCCTTGAAGGGTCATCCTTTTTCCTTCTTTGCTCACACATTCTAAGGTTTTATGGTAACAGTCCAATCTAGCTTTATGGGTGGCTAGCCAGTCCATACCAATCAACAGATCATATGATCTGAGGGGTAATATGTTAAGGGTTGCTTGGGTGGTAAATTCACCCAACATCAATTGGCAGGCTGGTATGACCTCTGCTACCCTTCTTTTGGTTCCAGTGGCTAACCATACCAACTATGGCTTGGTTTGTTTTTGTGGCTATAGTTTACACTTATCAACAACTTTAGGGGCTATATAACTCAAATTTGAACCAGGGTCAATCAAAATAGACACTAGATGGTTGGAGATCATACCTTTTATCTCCACCACTGAAGCCTAATGGTCAGCTTGGTTATTATCCAAGGCTGCATAAATCTATGACACACTCCTGGCCACATCATTGACTGTAGTAGCTTCCTGGATGTTATAAATCCTCCGACTATTCTGTTGTCAGTGTGGACAGTCTCCTAAGAGATGTTCCTCTCCACAACCCCAACATTTCAAAGGTTCTCTCTTTGGGTTATCAGTATTTACTGGTACAGGTCCAAAAATTTTACTTCCACCCGATGAGGGAAAGTTCTATTGGAGTACACTCCAGGCTGGAAAGTTCATTCTTGGGTTCTTCTTATAGTTCTTAAATCCTGGGGATTTAATCCCCTTTTTCTGAAACCTTGAACTATTATTTGGTTTCCATCCTTCACGAGGTTCTGCTCGATGTCCATACTGTTCCTGACAATATGTTGCCTTTCGAATAGTGCCTTCTAGGGTCTTTGGCTCATCAAATTCAATTATGTTCTGGTAGTCCTTGGGTATCCCACTGATGAAGCGTTGCATCTTTTCCTTTTCTGATTTTATATAAGGCACATATCTCAACAAGTCGAGGAATTTGTTGACATATTCCTCTATAGTGAGTTTCCCCAGTTTGAGTTCATAAAACTCTTTTGTCTTCTCGTCGAAATATTTTTCGGAAAAATAATTCTTCCAGAAGTATTTCTCAAACTGTTTCCAGGACAGATCCTCTTCACGAACCCCTTTCACATTCTTAAGATATTCCCACCAAATGGAAGCCTTTCCATTCAGATTGAAGGTGGCTACTCGGGCCTTCAAATTTTCTGAAAAATCATGGACTCTAAAATATTTCTTTAGTCCAAGCAGCCAGGCCTCTACTTCCTCTCCCTTCTTTATCTCACCATCGAAGGAGGGTTCTTTGGCCTTTCTGAATTCCTCAAATTTATGACCCTTGGAAGTCTTTTACTTCCTCTGTTTTCTTCGAGAATAGGAACTAGTTCTGCTGCTGGAAGAGTCTTCTGAATCGTCATCTTCCTTCTCAGAGGAATCACTCGGCACTGGTCCCTTACCTCTGGGGTGGACCTTTTTCGAGGTGCTCCTCTTAGTGTGGCCACTGATATGACCATGTTTCTGAGTTCCAGGTTCATGCTGCATTTGTCTTTGCAGATTGGATAAATTCTGTAGTAAAACTACGTTAATTTCTGTCTGATTTTCTTGTTCTTTAATCATCCTTTCATTGTCGGCCTTGCAGCTTTGCAACTCGACCATGAGACTCCTCACAGTCTCATCTAGATCTGGAGGGGTCCCTATTTCCCTTCTTTCATCAAACTCTTCGTATCTATTGTGGGAGCCCTCTCCCACCTCTTGATGAGTCACCATTCTCTGCGTCTGTAAATTCCCGCGGCTGATTGCCCGCTTGGGTGAAAAAGACAAACACTGGTTGTTAGTCAATAGTTAGATACATTTTTATAACCTGCGCAAAAATTCATAATTCTTTCACATGCATACACAGTCGGGTTCTTATTTTCAAACTTCGTTCCTTTGAATATAAAAGGGTTTAATATAGAGGGTTACTCCTCTTAGGAGTGTTCCGAACGGAGCTTCTGTGCAACTCGTTCATGAGCCCAAGTAGGCCGAGTGTTGTAACCATGCTTTGATACCAATTTGTAACACACCCACTATGGCATAGTAAAACTTTTCACCCCTTTTCTTCTTTTCACCGAAGAATAGAATTCCCCGAGTCTCTACGGGACCTGATACAGACCCTGCCATCCCTTAACCGCACTCATCTGATCGGTGGTTATGGCCACGGGCCTAACCAGTATGGCATCCTTTCGCTCATTGTGACACAGCACTACTAGAGTGTCGAGTTTTTCGACTCTGATAAACCCCAAAAGTCAACGATGGTTTGAATTCCTTTTCGCGCTTCTCGCATCTCGTAGCCTCACGAGTTGGGGCGTCGAGCCTTCGTGCTCCTACGTCGCGAACCTCTGAGATGCGAAAGTCAGCTATGGTTTGACTTCTTTTTCTCACTTCTCACATCTTGGCACCTCGCGAGTTGGGGCGTCGAGCCTTCGTTCTCCTACCTTGCGAACCTATGAGACGGAAAAGTCAGCGATGGTTTGACTTCCTTTTCGCACTTATCGCATCTCGCCACCTCGCGAGTTGGGGCGTTGAGCCTTCGTGCTCCTACCTTGCGAACCTCCGAGACGCAAAAGTCAGCGATGGTTTGACTTCCTTTTCGCACTTCTCGCATCTCGCCACCTCGCGAGTTGGGGCATCGAGCCTTCGTGCTCCTACCTTGCAAACCTCTGAGACATGAAATTCAGTGATAGTTTGACTTCCTTTTCGTGCTTCTTGCATATCGCAACCTCGTAAGTTGGGGCGTCAAGCCTTCATGCTCCTACCTCGCAAACCTCCGAGACACGAAATTCAACGATGGTTTGACTTCCTTTTTTCACTTCTTGCATCTCGTAGCCTCGTGAGTTGGGGTGTCGATCCTTCATTCTCCTATCTCGCGAACCTCCGAGATGCGAGAAGTCAACAAAATGTTGACTCCTTCCCATGCGACGGGTTTCCACCCATCGACCATGCAGGCCCCACCTGATGGATGTGCCATGTGTTCTCATGATCCTCGGCTCTCAGCACTTCATGACTTTGTGGGTTGAGGCACCCAACCCTTGCGCTCTCTTCTTACGAAACCCTGAGACGCGAGATCTCGAACTCGGATCTCTTCCGGACTGCACCAACCCTAGCCACCTTGCAACTCTGTAAGATCCAATGGTTATCAGCTATTCGCCACTTCTATCTCGAAGTGTCTATGTCGTATGTTTCTTCTCTCTTCTACACGCATCTAGACGTACATATTCGATGACCCAGATATATTTCTCTCCAGCTAATCTAACGGCAATTGTAGCTCTTCCTTGAGCATGCACTTCTCTTCCCTCTCCTTGGAAGATTTCTTAAGTATCAAAGGTCTCGGCCTTTGCTTCTCCTCTGCAACCTTCGAAACTATGGCTCCATGCACAAAATGGCACTATCCCTCCTGAGCTTCTCTACTCTGAAGCCGTGAGAGATTTCCTCGACCTATGTGAATTCCTACAGGGTTGGTTCATCTGACCAGGTGATATCTATCCTGAGCTTCATCAACTATGAGGGACTTGGGAGATTTACGCTCTTTCTCCTGGGTTTGACTCCTAAAAGAGTCTTCAGCACTTCTATTGCTCTCCTTCATCAAGTCTAGGACTTGAGTGGGCCTCGGTCTCTTCGCTACTCGTGAAAACAAAGGGAAAGGGTTGAGGCATTTAACACCCCTTCTTCTCCTTCCAATCTAACGACCATGAGTAATCGTAGATCTTTCGACAAGATCTCACCCGTCAAACGATACTTATCCCTACACAGCCATCTCGGGATTTCAAGAGGATCGTTCCTCCTCGTGCAGGGTTATTAAGGCCTTGCGCCTTCACATCCTCTTTCCAGGTTCTTGATGGGATTTTCAAGGAGGGTATCTCTATGGGGAGGTTTACCCATGGTACTATCTGAGGTAGATAAGGGTATCTCTCTCTCTCGAGAACCAGATGTGAAGTCTGAATTAGATCAGTATGCATATAAATAGCGATTTATGAAAACATAAGCCATACGTAGTCTTTCCATTATAAACATGCAACTACTAGTACTGATCAAAACACCATACAGACATTCTTGCACTAAAATCATTCACAATTTCACAACTTATGAGCATAAATGTTAGAATATATATATATATATATATATATATATATATATATATATTTCAAGATGCCAGAGACAAAACACTTATCAGAAAAACACCGGAGGTGATGCAACTGTTGAGAGGGGTGCTCGTTTCCACCCAACCATAGGCTCAGCAACTCCCAACGGATTTACCACTAGCCACCCCCGAGCTGAGACCACGATACTGTGAGACTGTGTCTCTGTCTGCCAGTGACCGAGAACGAAGGTTACTCTCCTTATTCCCCGCTATCACTCACTCTGCATATTTTTCCAGAGTTCTTCCTCCCTCGTGTCTACCCTTGATCACACACTCCTCCTGCCTTTTTCCTTTCGAGCGAGGTTGTGTGTGGCACGATCTCCCTCACAGTGGTCAGGTGTCAAGACCCCACGGATGGGCGGTTTTACCCCCATCCCTCATTACACATGAGGAGACATCCACCTACCAACCTGGGAGTAATTAATTTCGGGCCAACGAGCTGCTCTTGGTTCTCCGGGCTAGTGAAGACCAAATACGGTATTGGTTTTCGGTGGAAGTTAATGCCACCATTCCAGGTGCCTTCCACCACCTTTATCCAGCCATTGTAGTCTCTTTTTCAACATATTCCCCTCTCAGTAGTCCTGCAATATATATTCATATTATTATTCACATTCATCGACCTTTTCCACAAGGTCTATTTACATCACACATTCACATTTTTGAGTTTGCCACAATACTTGGCCAATATAGTTATTTTTACGGACTAGGGGAAACAGGGTGTTACAGTTTTTCTTGGGCTTCACTTTCAAAAGTACATGCTCCCCTATGTTAAATTCTACAACTATGATGTTCTTTTCTACATAAACTTTTTGTCTATCATGAGTTACCTTTAAATTCTGCTTAATCTTGACCACCTGGTCTTCCATGTCCTTGAGAAACTTTGGCCCAATTACCACCCTATCTGTTGGTTTGTCCCAACTCACTGGAGTATTTCATTTCCTACCATACAAGGGTTCAAATGGGCTCATTCTCAATGAATCTTGATACCCATTGTTATATGCAAACTCACCCAAGTGTAAGTAATCTTCCCACTTAGATGGCTTATCCATCACATACATTCTCAACATGTCTTCAATTATTCGATTGGCCCTCTCTGTTTTCCCATTTGTCTGGGGATGATATGATGTGCTAAAGTTTAGATTTGTGACAAATCCTTTAAACAATCCCCTCCATAAATTGGAGGTAAACTTTGTATCTTTGTCCGAGATGATTGTCCTAGGTATCCCATGCAACCTAGCAATTTCCTTCATGAAAATATCTGCAATATTAGTTGTTGTATGTGTTGTCTTCACAGGCACAAAATGAACAACCTTTGTTAATTTGTCAACTACCACCATGATTGAATCTTGTTTCTTATTCGTTTTGGGTAATCCTGTGATGAAATCCATGGTGATCACTTCCCATTTCTTCTCTGGGATCGACAATGGTTTCAGCAAACCCGTTGGGTGCCTATGCTCAACCTTCACCTTCTGACATTCCATACATCGAGCGATGTAATCAACAACATCCTTCTTCATTCATGGCCAAAAGAATTGGCTTCTTACTGTTGTAATTGTTTTCTGGCAACTTGGATGTCCAGCATAAGGAACATCATGCATTTCCTTCATAATCAAATTCCTCAGTTCTCCAGAACTAGGAACATAGATTCTATTTTTATGCACAAGTAATCCATCTTCCTTTATTTCATACTCCTTTACTTTCTATTGTACACTTCCTTGTTGTAAGTTTTCCTTTACCTGTAGGTAATGTTGATCTGTAACAAGACCATCTAAAATTATGCTCTTCAAGTCTGACTAATGCATACTGACAGTAGTAGCATGCATGAGATGCACTCTTCTACTAAGTGCATTGACAGATTTATTCTCCTTTCCCTTGATATGCTTGATATCGAAGTCATATTCACTTAAAAATTCTAGCCATCTTGTTTGTCTGGCATTCAAGGTTGACTGTTCAAAAAGATACTTCAGGCCAATGTTGTCTATCCTTAATTCGAGTTTCTTCCCCATGAGATAATGCCTCCACATTCTCAAGGCGTGAACAATGGCAACAAGTTCCAAGTTGTGTGTGGCATAGTTCCTCTCATGCTCCTTAAGCTTTCTAGACTCATATCTAGTGACATGTCCATTTTGTGTGAGGACTCCCCCAAGTCCTTCCTTAAAAGCATCCATGCATACCACAAAACTTCCATTTGGGTCAACAATGTTTAACACAGGCGCACTAGTAAGTAATTCCTTCAACAGATTAAAATTATTTTCACACTTGAGTGTCCATTCAAATTTAGTCCCCTTCTTTTGAAAAGAAGTGATGGGATGAGAAATCTTAGAGAACCCTACTATGAACCTTCTCTAGTAGCCAGCTAATCCCATAAAAGATCCGATGTCTGACACATTTCTGGGTGTTGGTCATCCTCTAATGGCTTAAATCTTCTTTGGATCTACTGCTATGCCATGCTCTGAAACAATGTGTCCCAAGTAATGGATCTTCTTTTGATAAAAAGAACACTTACTCAACTTGGCATACAACTGATGTTCTCTCAATACCTGCAACACCAATCTCAAGTGATGTTTGTGCTCCTCTTCAGACTTAGAATAGATAAGTATGTCATCCAGGAATACTATGACAAACTTGTCCAGATAATTTTTCAATATGCCATTCATTAAGCACATGAAGATATTTGGTGCATTGTTCAGTCCAAATAGAACCACTACAAATTCATAATGCCCATACCTGGTCCTAAAGGTTGTCTTATGAATGTCTTCATCCTTGATTCCTACTTGATGGTATCTTTCCCTCAGGTCAATATTTGAAAATATCTTTGCTCCTCTTAGCTGATCAAATAGGTCATCAATTCGGGGTAAAGGATACTTGTTCTTTATAGTGTACTTGTTCAGTTGTTGGAAGTCAATCCACAACCTCAAGGTTCCATCCTTATTTTTGAAAAAAAATATTGGTGCTCCCCAAGGTGAAACACTTGGACGTATGTACCCTTTCTTCAACAATTCTTCCAACTACATATGTAATTCTTTTAATTCTGGTGTGCTCATCCTGTAAGGTGTTTTCGACACCGGGGCAGCTCCTGGCACTAAATCAATTGACAAATTTATCTCCCTTCTTGGTGGAAATATGGGTATTTCTTGGAGTACGTCTTCAAATTCCTGTAGCATCGATAAATCTTTGAGGGTTGGACCCTTTGTATCAAATGGCTCCTCCACATGAGTTGTATACAGTTGACATCCTTTTCTAAAACATCTTTTCAATTGTAAGGCTAAAATCTCCCTCATACAGATGGGTCTTGGAACTCCTTTCATAGTGTTATGTTTTCCATTTCCATCAAGACATGTAAATGTCTTGTTATGACAATCTAGGACAGCATGATTCTTGTACAACCAATCCATCCCAATTAGAACATCATAAGAACCCAATGGTATGATATTTATATCAGTACTAGCATTCACGACATTAAGACTTATGGAACAACCTTTGACCATATCATGGATTCTTCTTTTGGTTCCAGTGGCTAACTGAACCAAAATTGCTTTTCAAAGTTTATTTTTCTACAAATGTAATCTATCCACTATCTTAGGATCAATGTAACAATGGCTTTCTCCTGAATCAATCAAAATAAAAACAAGATGATTTATGATCTTACCTTCCACCTCGATCATATTGGACCGGTACTCTACTTGTTGATCATTTAAAGATGCATAGATTCTTCCCATATCTACGACTGTTGTAGCCTCTTGGATGTTGTGCACAGTCTTCACTATGTCCTTTCTATGTGAGAAGTCCTTGTACAGATGATCTTCTTTGCATCCCCAGCATTGGATTGGTGGTCTTCCCCTTTTTCCCAAGGAATATTCCTTCTTGAAATCCTCTTTAGCATACTGATCTTGATGATCTCCATTTGGCTCATTCCTATTGAAGGGAGGTTTGAATCCTTCCCTCCTCTGATCGGACTTCACATTCTTCTTGACCTTCCAATATTTCTACAGGGATTCTCTTCACTAGCCTTGCTCATATAGGTATTTATCCTTCCTGATGGCCTCAGGCAAGGTATTGGGTTCATCATACTTGATATTTTCCTTACAGAAGGCTGGAAATCCACTTAGAAATCTATGTATTTTCACCTTCTCATCACCAATGAACCTGACATACTTTAACAATCCCAATAAATTCTGCTCATATTCTTCCATAGTCATTCTTCCCAACTTGAATTCAAAGAACTCCTACATTTTATTGTCATAGAAATGCTCTGAGAGTTACTCCTTCTGGAAGTACTTCTTGAACTGTTTCCAAGTGATCCTACTTTCATCAACATGCTCCACTTTCTTTAGTTGGTCCCACCACACTGCATCTTTCCCGTGTAAATGGTAGGTGGAAATCCTGGTTTCCAAGTTTGATGAATAGTTATGAAACTGAAAATATATCTAGAGCCCAAGCAACCATGCTTCGACATCATATTCCCTTTCTCTTTCACCATCCAAGGAAGGTGGCTTGAGCTTCCTCAGCTCTCCCTGCAAACAATCTACCTCTTATTTCCTTCTCTGGTGTATGATGGGAGACACTTTTGGACTGCTTATGGGATCATCCAATGCATAAAAATTTCTTCCTGAGTAAGGAGGTGACTGGTGTCCATGATCTTTGCTAGCACTTCTGGAATAACCAGCTCTTCCACAAGCATCTCCTCTTTCATGACACCTGCCTTCTTCCTCTTGTCTTGAGTTTGATCCCTTCTTCCTTTTCCTCTGCAACTGATTTAAGCTCTGCAACACTCAAGTATTTATCTGAATTTTCTCTCTCATCATTCTCTCATTGTTTTCTTTGTATCTCTACACATCCATCTTCAGGCTTCTTACCCTTTCTATTATTGTTTCCTTCTCTTCTTTTCCCTTGCGCCCATTTGGACTCTTTCTCTGCATTACCAACTATAGTATTCTAGCCTTAGGCCTCCTTTTCATGACTGGAGGCTCCCTCACCTTCTGTCATTTCCTCAATATGCATCATGAGTTGATGCTCTTAATCCTCCTAATTCTGCAAAATGTGCAAGCGACCATTTGTTAGAACTATGTGTATGATAGGAAAAACAAATTGCCAAACCATGCTACAGGTCTCTCTTGTTTTTGTTCATGGAGATTATATCCCCATTATCTGAAAATAATAGTGTCCTTTTATCCTTGGCTGACATAGAATTTCACCCTACACAGGTGCTTCCTTCAAACCACCTCCCCAGGTGATCACAACTAGAAATTGCGGCTAAGTCCTCCCTTAGCACTTTTATGTCTCAAAGACAACTAAATCTTCCCTTATCCCTCCTTTCCTCAACTCTCGAACTGCATATGACCATGGTCATGACCCTGCGCTTAGTTGAAAAGCGCTTGTCCAGAGATTCGGGGCTTCAGGACTTTCAACCAGGACCAGATCAATGGTATTTGTCCTCTCTCGTGATCAACGATCGAGATCCACTTCAAGACTCCATGGTTCAAGAGTCTCAACTTTTCTCACTTGCCTCCTCTGGGAATGCCTTTACCCAGAGTTCCTGATCGATCGAAAGGTGTCCTCCCACAGATCAGCGGTTGTGAATCATTTCAATGCTTCGGACTTTGGAAGTTTCAAACTTCCCTCCTGCATTTTCTCCCGAAGTGCTTTCACCCGAAGTCGACGATCCTTCAACACGTGTCCTCTGGAATCGATGGTCGATATATACTCCGGCCTTCATTCCTTTGGGAGTTTTGACCCAACACAACCTAACAAACCTTTCCCTTCTGGGGTGCCCAGTCTTCCAGACTGCACGATCTGTCGCCACGTGGTGAAACGCTGGAAGAGGAAATGTGGCCCAATCAGGTGGGTGACATGTGTCATGTTCTAATCAAATTTTCAATGTTCCAAATGCCCAAATATTATTGACATGTGGCACACATCCCATGTGTCCACATCATCCCAGGTGATGTCATCATACCTCATCACTTCGACTCTTCGGGCTTCGGGGCTTCAGGATTTTTCAAACTAGCACACTTTCAATTCTCCCGAACTGGCCAATCTGTCACCATGTGTCCTCCTGTATCGGACGACCAAGATTCACTTCAGGTCTTCACCTGGAGTCCACGGATCTTCTCCACGTGTCCTCCTCAATCTGACGACTATGATTTCTTCGGGGCTTCGGACTTCAGAGATCTCAAATTTCAAACTTATTTGTCCCCACTAGATTTTATCCAAATTCATGGATCTTGTGAGGTGTGGCTCTCGGCAGATCAATGGATGAGATCTTCTTAGATGATCGGATTGTCAAGGTTTTCTCCGGATCTCCGACTCTCTAGGCTTCAGGAGTCTCAAACCTCAATTGAAAACCTCTCGAATGGATTACTCCAGAGTTACTAATCTACTGACATGTAACCTCTTGGCGATCAACGGTCAGGATCTACTTTGGACGATCCAACTATCGTCGCTTACTTCAGGTCTCTGGCTCTCCGGGCTTTAGGAGTTTCAATGTTCGAGCTCTAACCTATCACATCACTGCATGCCTTTCAATTTGTGGGGGAATGCATCAGTGGTTTGGAGTAACCCTCTTTTCGCCCTACAATTATCCTGATGCTAACACGTAACCCCTCAAGGAAACCATGGTTTGGATTGTGGGACCGCCTTGGGAATTATATCCCATGCAACTTGGTTCACCGCAATTTTTTTTGGTCGTTGATCTCTCTCCAAGGGGATCCAATGGTCGCGGACTTTAAACTTGCTTCCTTTTCATCAGACAACCCCTGTTTAACTATCCTATGATCCAACGATCCTGGATCTCCCTGATCCTACAGTGGCAATCGCTCTCGAATTAAATAAGAACGGTCATGATCCTTCGAACCCTCACAGAGGTTCTATGGTGTTTCGTCTCTTGCGTAGCTTCTGCAAGGCTATTCCTCCTGAGATTTTCAACTTCCCAGTCATAGTTTGATCTCAACCACGAGATTTTGACCAACAGACACGGACCATACCGGCCCGGTGTTTCCACCAGAAGCTTTGATACCAAACTGTAACATACCCAGCCACCCACAAGACGGGTACACTACCTACAAGCCTTCCCTTGGACTTATTTTCTCTTATAGATACCTTATTTAGTCATTAAGCATGAATAAGATAACAAATTTAACAACATGCACAACAATATCTAGCAAGCATGCATAATCTAAAGATTACGTTAAATGATAATTAAATATACACAGTGGAAATACATTCATACACATGTAGATGATAATTAAATTACGTAGCAGAAATACAATCATACACAGGTAGGGATATCACAACAGAGAGCACTTATCTTTATGAAATATGACATCGAATGGCTGCAGACCAAGGACGTTACACCCAACCGTAGACATCGTTTCTCTAACTATCAACAACAGTGCCACCCCTGAGCCAGGGCTATGAATCCACAAGGACGCTTCCAGAGTGTACTTGGGTTCCCAAACCATTCATCTCTCAATCTCTCATGGATTTCCCGACACCCATAATAATCCAAGTACCCAGCTCTCCTATACCCATCTTGTGCCACCTGAGAGAATGGACCTCCACCCTTCTCTGCCACACAGTCCCTCAGTAAGTCCTTCTCCTTCCTGTCAGGGCTTCCAGCACAGTTGGTCCAAAATATCAATGATGGAACTCTCAAGACTCATAGTTGTGAGAAAAACAGAGCATCCGCCAATGCATTTCGAACATGCAGGCCCCAGGTCACGGCTGGATCACACCGGTAACCACTACAACCAACTATCCCATGGATAATTCTTCAACAGCTCTGTTTCCTTTCTCTTTTCCAACCAAGACGTAGGTGAGGATGGGTCGATGAATGGGTCATGGAGTGCATGGGAGTGCGTGCATGGGAGTGTGTGAGGGAAGAATGAGTGAGTGAACGGGAAATCAATGACCAAGTCATCATTCCAACCCCCCCATCAAACCAGAGGCGGGTTTAAGTAACCTCATGGGGAAAACAAGAACCTCCTGGGCTTCCCCAAGAAGTTCATGTGACCAATCCCCTCCCTTATACAAAAAGGGTAATAAGAAAATAGGAATAACACTTAGTCCCTCAAGTTCCCTCTCTTGTGGAATCATAGCCCCCTATAAGTCTAGTCCTTTTCCGTCTAGCAGCCAATGATGTGTTTATTATTATTAATGATCAAAACATTACATTTCTTGGGCATACTGGCTCTTCAATCATTTTTTGGGCACTCTGGCCTCCCAACATTGTAACAATACATAATTTAAAATGGGGGTTCAAAACCCAGGGTGTTACATGAACAAAGGTTAGTATGATAATCATAACTTCAATAGATCAAAACACAACTAGATGTTCATAAGATCACAATAATTCCATAACAACTAAAGGCATACGAAAAACAATCTAACCTGGAGTCTGTTGTTCCTTTGAATGTGTTGGATCTACAATTTGCTTAGACTAGAGATCCCTTCTTCTACAATCACACTCAAAATAGTGATACAATTTTAAACATATATAAGTACATACCTCCGAAAACATCGACAGGTAGTGGCACCATCCAAAAGCAATGGAAAGCAATGATGAACCTTAAAACTTCAAAGGTACTTCAACTTGTAATCTAAAGGTAGTTGGAGATGCTCTAGAGTAAGGCGCACTAGGACAACCCAAAATTTAGTCCCAACACTTCATGGAAATGTTCACTGCAACTGGTACTGTAACTGGCACTGCAACTAGTGTTGCAACTGGTGCTACAACTAGCACTGCAATTGGGACGAAGGAACTGGCATGAACGAACTTTCAATGCAACTACAACTAGCATTGTAGACCTAGGGTTTTATGAGGAAACCCTAATTTGTTAACTTCGGAAATTTGCAAATATGATCAGGGGAAGAGATGTGCCCTACTTAGGCAACCTTCTTAGTAAGTACTCAATAATCTTGATAATGGGGGAAACTAAGGATCTTCCTTCCAGCGGTTAGACTGTTACAAAGGAAACCAACTCTGATACCATGTTAAAATTTTGGTATGTTTGTTTAACCATAGACAATGTGACATCATTGTCACCCAACCATAGGCATTCACATATGCCACCCATGAGAACACTAACCTTTACTTAGAATAATTCTAGCAAGCCTACTCCAGAACCAACAAATAAACCCTAGCTGCTAACTGTAGCAACAACTCAAGACAAGTAGAGTTCTTCATCTCCAAGAGTAGCGCACAAGAGAGAGAGTCTCCATATCTACAAAACAAGTACTATACACAACTGCAGCAGCTACATCTGCACTAATATCTCATACTTGCGCCATACATAGAAAGAATATGACCAAGAGAATCACCAAGAATATCACCAAGAGAATCACTTGATAGCGCTATAGAGAGACCAAGACCAAGACATGACCATACACCCTTATTCCTCCTTTCAATTGTAGTTACAACTATAACTGCAACTCTCCACAATACTTGCACTCTGACTAGGTGTACAAATAAGCTAAAACATCCTCTATTTATATTAATCTGTCCAATGGATTTTCTGGCTTGGCTGACCTAACTTTCTGGTAATTATATTTTCTATTTATCTTTTTCCTATGGATCCGACTTGTATTTATGGAAGACAATATTATAATATGATTATTCTACTAGGATGACTTTTCTTCTAGGGTTTCCACACATCTGTTTAATGGTTCACTTTCTCCAAGAATATTTTATTCTAATTTGTAGGTTACACATGGAGGTTAATACCTCTCGTAGCTACCAAAACATCAACATAGGGGGCTCACTTTTTGAACAAGAAAATTGCAACATTAACATAAGAGTTCTATATTCAACATCAAAAGAGTGCTCCATATCACCCACAAGCTAATGGAAATATGGATGCCTTCAATAAGATATTGAAGAATGCACTGACCAATATGTGCAATGTAGTTTGGGATGTCTGGGATTTAATGATCCCTATAGTGCTTTGGGATTATATAACTACATGTAAGAAGTTAGCAAGAAAGACACCTTTTAGATTAGAATATGGTCAGGAAGCATTCATGCCCATGGAGTTTTGTGTACCAATCATGCACATTTCTACGATGACAGATCTTATAGATTCTAGCGTAGTAGAAGAAAGACTATCATGGTTACTAGTGTTAGAGGAAGATCAATTTATTAAAGGGTTACATCAACAAGTACAAAAGGCATGGCATGATAGACACATCAAATAGAAAAGGTTCCAAACAAGTGATCTAGTACTACTCTATGACAGTAAGTTCTTACAACACCCTGGAAAGTTCAGGACGCACTGGCTAGGACCATACGTGATTAGACATGCGATTGACGAAGGTGTTGTTAAGTTAGAACAGTTGGATGGAGAATTCATGGAAGGACTAGTGAATGGGAGTGGGTTGAAACTATAGAAGGACGTTTGTCCTTTTGCACACTCAAGGAGTTGCGCATACTACTTTGTATCATAGTCTACTATAGCAAGAAAGGGTAGAAAAAGAAAGAAAAATAAACAAAAATAGGAAAAAGTATGAAAATGGTTCAAGAAAGGAGTAGAAGGTTGAGCAGTATAAGAAGTTAAGGCTAGAAGGTAAAGAGGAAAAGCAGTAAAATGCCACACCAGAGAAAGAAGAAGCCAGAAGAATGCACATATGAAGGAAGAAAAATTGTGCAGAATGAAGAGATCACACAGAGAGACGAGACTGCACAGATGAAAACTAAGAGCATTTAAGAAAATCTGTGGCAGGATGTGTAGTAAAGAGCTACCACGATGGAAAAGTAGTGGAGTTGTGTAACATTGAATGCAGAAGATTGTGATAGATTGCAGAATCGAATGAATAATTCATCGAAGATATAGAGTAATGGAGAATTAAAGAAGGCAATGAATGCCAACCACTAGTGTATTAGACATAAAGTTTAGGTGCGAAGGGAAGCTACAACTGGAAACTATGCAATATCATAAACTTTGGTATACTACACATAAGGAATGCCAAATGGATAGTAATGTCACATTATATATTTACAAGGAAACTATCAAGGACAACATAGAGAGGACCCCATGCATACCACCACAGGTGGTTGAGGCATACAAGGCAATGACATGCTTCAAGGCAGGGCATCACCACATGTACGTGTAAGCAAACAAGGACCCATATCAATAGTGGTTGCCAACCCAATACAATTTGACAAAAGAGGAGATGGGCCACATTATGGTCGATTGGGACGATGAGTGGAATATCCCACCAGCAGAGACAGGGCCATCAAATCCAATAGAGAAGAAACAATTGAAAATACATGAGGTTTATGAGGATGAAGAAGAATGATATGACCAAGACAGAGGAAAGGGCCTCTAGGCAACAACTCAACAGATAACACCACACAATGACAGGAAGAGAAAGGATCCAAAGACAAGGAAACCCGAACAACAACAGTTGAAGTGAAAATCCGTTAAGGAAGTGGCTATCCAGGCTTTGACTACAGACAATTTGGAGAAGATAGGAGACCAAGTAAAAGAAGTCATTGAAGACACATTTCAACGCACAACACTCCAACAAGAAGAGATGAACAAATGCATGCAGGAACAGATGGAAGAATTGTGACAACTATTAGAAGAAGTAAACATCGTGTTAGGGTGGCATATGAAAGAGGAAACAACAACAAGCACTACCAATACTAGATAAGTATGGACAATAATCCCCCAGTTCTTAGCAGTCGCGGGAGAACAAATAATAATTAATCTAGTGATAGGGGCAATCAATTTCCCCACGACAAAAATGAAAGAACAGGTCAGGGAATTAGGTCACATTGACTTAGTGCTATCACAACTATCGATGTATGTATTACATGAATTACAGATGAGTGCAACGCAATAGTTGAACATGTGCACAAAGATTACATCCAATGAATTAGTGAGGTTACGATAGAAAATGTCACATTATGGGAAAAGTACATCAAAGTTAAACATGAGCATGATGAGGTTGCGTAGAAGGTAGAACAAATGTAGAAGGAATTTGAGAAAGTATATGAAGAAATCCTAGAGGTGCAGACAGAGAAGGAGATTATGGTGGAAGATCAAGTCACGAAGATAAGTGAAGTCATTCATGGCTTCTGCACATGAATAGTTTATCTAGAAGCAAGCATGGCACCAAGCACTCCACCTGAGGACAGGGAGACAAGGAATCAAACCATGACAATAGCAGTGGCTAGTATAAGACTCTATCATTAGAGTGTGCTCAAATGTATACAAAGACTATGGGCGTTTGGGCACAACTCAGTGAGGATACGGAGCAACGGGATCTTAATCAAAAGATCCAAGTTGTGCATGAAAAAGCGTAGAAGTTAAAAGATGTGATAGGCACATTACCGCTAGTTGAGGTGGTAACTGGAATGAATGAGAATAGAAAGTTGTATTCAGAAATGAATCATCTCAGGGCGAAGTAGTAGGCGCGCTCATAACAAATCGAAGTATTACAAGAGGAAGCATACATAGTGACAACGACCTTAGGAGCAACTCAAGAAATCATCAAACATAGATTTGATGAAGGATAAGACAAGGATATTATTTCAAGCCTCATGACCCACCCTATTATATATAATCCATAATAGCAGTGGGAGCATTATACATCGTGTGCTCAACCATAACTAGAAATGCAAGAGGTCAAAAATTAGCTTAGCCTCAACAAGACCTAACTTGTAGAATGATAATTCATCAAAATACATTAAACATTCTCATACCTAGAACAAAAAGGGAATGAATGGATTTGAAATTGAGAGATCTAAGGAAATGAATAGTATTCACCCAAGCTACAAATCAACTCAATTCAATGCAACACACACCTTTGGAAATAAACTACAATTGGATTCCATGTTTAGATCTTACTGTTTTTTCATTGCTTGGGTTTGGTGTTGACTTCATGTCATGATCGAACTCCACTAATAGGAAACAATCATGACCATAAACCCAACTCAAGATGACTCCAACACCAACCACATCATCCCATGCAAGATATGGCTTATTTGACCAATTCATTCCTCACTTAAAGAGGTAAAACACTTGTGTAATGAATAGAGGAGGGTCACAATCAAATAAAATATATGAGCTGCCAAGCCATGATAGTGAGATAAATAAGAAAGGCCCCTTCAAAAATCATCCAAAACCATGACATACCGATCTCAAGAATAGATCCAAAGAACAAGGTCAAAATGACCAACCATGTTAGGGTAAGAGTCATTGAACAATGAGCTCAGTGTCCACACCATGGGATCGAGATCAATGGATGTGAGAGCTCAATGCATTATCAATTATCATGCACATAATACATTCAAACATATTCCTCCAATACAAGTGGTGCCATCCATCAATCCTTAGGTTCCTTACAATCCCAAGGAGATCTCATTTATAGGTATATTGATCACATCACCAATTATTTTTCCAAGTTAATAGTTGAGGTGGATTGATTTTTTTATTATTCATTAAGGCATGGTTAATACTTTTGGTATTGAACCTAGCCATTTTATATGCATATGATTGTAATCATATAAGAATTGATATTGGAATCTCTTCGCCATAGCTCTTACATAGAACAGTTTCATGCACATACACCATTTCATCAAAAATAACCATTTTTTTTGCAGATGCACAAGATCAACATGTAATAAAATATGAAGGTTGATCAAACCAATAAACCACCTCTCAAAAAATCCCCATCAATATTACCATTTATAATTCCTTAATTCTCAAAATTTGCATGTAGTTACCCTATATCAAATTATAGTAAATTTATAGCCGTACTAAATCATCACCATGAAACAGATGTCAAAACCATAGCATCGACTTCCACATGAAATAATTATAACCATAATATTTGTGTTAAAAATAGAGATAGATTGAAGTAAACATGAAAAAATCATCATAATAAATATGACTGCCATAACCAAATACATCCTTATTGCTCTGGTGTAAACTATCTGGTGGGGCCCATTAGTAACATGTCTAGGAAATAACTAGTAAGAACATTTTTTACTAATGGAAATGATGAGAAGTTTGGGTATTTATCCCTCTCGGTTTAGAATTAGGCATAGGGACTTGTCACAAAAAATTGTGATCATATCTATGTTGACCAGAAAAAGGATCAACAACATGGTTTTGCATCACACTTATATATGTATGTGTGTATGTATTTATGTATGTGTGTGTCTGTATGTATATATGTATCTATGTATCCCAATCGATTGGATGAGTTTTGTGAATTACGAGAAAGAGGTCACGGGGTCAAGTCCTTGAGCTTACCTTTGTAGATATTGTTGGGCCTCACTTGATGTCCCTACCGGGTTAGTTTTCCAAAAATGGAACCAATCAATTTACCTCATGTATCATCCTCAAAATGAGGGGAAGTACCTAGAGGGTTTCCCAGGATGTGTATTCCATTGAATACACACACACACACACACACACACACACACACACACACACACACACACACATTCATCCTAATATATCATAATATCGTCTCAACCAAATCAAATTCCCCATGGTTTATAAGTTTCCCAGTCATCACCTTGTATGTGGATAATGTATGTGTATTACTCCATTTTTAACCCCCTGAATTAATTGTAAATAATTATAATTAGTAATGGTTATCTCACTATGGAGATAAGATTTCCATGCTATGGACTGTAAATGATGTAAATGTATTATTGTGTAACATGGAAGCCAAGCAGTTGATTAAAGGGCGAAGCCTTAAAGTAGTATCCATGATACCACTAGAGGAAAGAGTGAGGAAACCTAAAAAGGGGGTTCATTATGTTAAGAGAACCCAAGCCTCTTGTTGAATTAATTATTTTTGGAAATAATAAGTTATTTCCCTTTTTCCTAATTTCAAAGAAAATCAATTAATGAGGGAAGATTGGTAGTTGGAAAACCAACCACCCTCAATGAATGGAAGCATGGAAGACTGGTGTTGGATAGGAATTTTGGTTAAGTTTTGGGATCTGCACCAAAAGAAGTCAAAGAACAAAAGGAAGTTATAAGAGGGACCTGAGCGCACGACGGGAGCATATTTTAAGGAGTCAAAGCGCACGACAAAAGGATGCACGATGGAGCAGCATGCAAAAGGTGGAAAATGGTTATATATCGTTGGGTTTTCGGGACATTTCTGTTCACTATTGTAACGAGCTTATCCCTATTTGTATGTATAAATATTTAATGGGTTTTTGGGTAGAGAGGTTTGGAAGTTTATAAGTTAAGGAGTTTCAAATGTTAGTAGTCTAAGGTTCATCATGTGAGTAGTTCTTAGTGATTTTTGGTAAGTGATTCAAGTGAAGGAAGAAGTATGTGGTATGACTGAGGAGTAAAGCTTGCACTGTAGTAGAACAGATAGGCAGGTTTGGGTAATGTTATTGTTTCATATCTTGTTGCACAGTGTGTAGCTGTAAGAGAATTATCAATGATTAATAAAAGAATCTAGTCGGTGTGGACGTAGCCCATGTTGGTGAACCACATTAAACCTGTGTGTTGTGATGTGTTTTCATTTTATGATGTTTAATGTTATTACGCAATGATAATAATTCTTAAGTATGATGATGAATGTTTTATTCATATATGATGTTACAATTTCGCGCATTGAAGTATCTAGTAATTGAATGAATATTAAGTGGGAAAATGTCACGCATATAATATGTTGAATGTTAAGTATGATGATGAATGTTTTAGTCATATATGATGTTATAATTTATCTCACTAAAGTATCCAGTAAATGAATGAACATTAAGTGGGATAATGCCGCGCATAGAATATGTTGAATGTTAACTAATTTCTAAGTAAGGAGAATTGCACACATGGGTAAATGGTAGTAAGAATAGGAAGAATGTCTCACTTCCCCTCATCACTGCAAAACCATGGTTCCTGTAGCCCCTCTAGATGCCTCGAGTGAGACTTCACTTGCTTTGTAGGTGATGTCATAAGGGCCGATGTCTAATGGTTTTATTGGTATATAGATGATTAACCTCGGGTCTGCCCACTGCGCACCAACAACTAGCTAGGACAACAACAAAATTTTAGTCAGAGGTACAACAAAGTACCCATTTTCAGTCCCTATGATTTAACCCATGGGTTCCTTTCGACAAAAGAGAAAATGGATAGGTCAAGAACCTTCATGGAGGGAAGATAGGAGAAACACCTAAGAGTAGGGGAGATAACCCACATGTGGGAAGATAGGCATAAGTTTCAAAGAAATATGGGTTGTTTTTCTGATCTGGTCTTGCGAGAGGAGAGCACGTGCAACAAAAGCAGATCACATGCAAGATAAAATAGATGAGAATCAAAGAAAGGAAGTGTTATGTGGCTAGTGTGAAAACCCGACCTGAGCTGAGGAGGCCATGAGATTGATGTTGGGAGGGTATCTGATAAACCTCGAGTAAGTCCTAGTCTAGGTGGGTGTAAGAGTTTTCTATCAGTGGTTGTGTAAAGGGGAGTGGCCTCCACTTTCCAATCTTCTCTAAGAACTTGATATTGTTCCTTGGTGGTTGTTGACTCAAAAAATTGTCACTATTTATATAGCCTACAAATGGTTGCAATGCATAACAAAAAACCTATTATGATAAATATAGTTAGTAGGTGGGACCCCCTAGAAGAGAAAACAAATGAAGGTTTATTTTGAATTATTTATAAGGCGATAGCACACACATGTCTTCTCGATTCATAAAATATTAAAGGGTATTTGAATTTTTGGCACCAAATGATATATATTCTTGCATGGAAGTAATAATGTTTTCACTTCTTCACTTTGATGACAAAAATTTGTGAAATAAGACATATGAGTCCCACTCCATCACTTGGTTGCATGAAAATTTGAGATCATACATGATTTTGTTTGTTTTGTATACATATAAAGGTTGGCTCATTACAATGTTATTAAATTTCATATGACAATAAGCATATAGGATGCCTTAAGACTCAAACAAATATATGGTGTGGAAAAGTTTGGAGTTGTCAATATATGAGTTATATATATATATATATATGGAAACAACTTTTAGAATGAAATGATATCGATATATGGTTGGAGTTGCAGTTTGGAGCTTCATATAGCATTTGTTTTTGTTTTGCCATAAAGTGGAACAATTGATGATGCAAGTCTTATGTGGTATGTAGCATGTGTTGAATGATTGAATCGATCGAGTTTAAATTATGAAAATGGTTTTCATTTTGTGTGTGTGTGTGTATGTGTGTGTGTGTATGTAGTTTATCTTCTTAATGGTAAACCCTAGTTGTTGATATAAGTTGGAATTTAGTGGTTATGATGATATGACAGTTGTGATGTGATACACATTCATATACATTGATATGGCGGAGGACCCTCTTACATACTTGGCACTAGTTCTTTTTTTTCGTTTGTTTCCTTGGCACTCACTCGAAAGTGAAATATGACATGGAAAGGGTTTGGTAGCATATGATTTTGGGTTAACGTGAAGCCACCCATGCATTCAATTTGCAAGGACGTGGACATTAACCCACCACCTTGCATATACTACCCTCATTTTTTAAGTTTGACATATCATTTTCATTGTTGTTGGGATAAATTACAGTTTGAACCTGGTAAGAAAGGTCGACCTTGGTGGTTTCATAATTGTATGTACTTTTTTTTGGTAGGTATTTAAAGTGCTTGGTTACAAGTATGCAAATTCCATCTTGTGTATCCATAAAATATCCAATTTATTTGCAATTATAATTTATGTTGGCTCTGCTTGGATTTCTTTTGAGTATGTTTATCTCCCCTTATTCTCTCATTTTGTAAAATAATTTTGAAATAATGATATGTAGCATTCATTTACTCACTTTCCATATTTTTTTCTACAAAATTATTAGTTTGGCTTATGGTGGAAATAACCCAGTTGATTTTATAAGGAAAATCCACCCAAGTTCGAATTGTCTTGTTGTTGTCTGGGTTTTCCACAAATATAGTTTGATAAATAACATTCTTGTTGAATATTTAAGTTTTTCTTAGTTGTTTAATGACTGGAGATGAAGAAATTATGTTGGGTTCATTGTATATATGTATTATGTCTAAAAGTTAAAAACCATATACATAGGAACCGATAATTTTATTAGTCAGAGCTTTGTTAAAATATTTTATACTACAGTCACATTTTGTCTTGTCGACTTTGAGTTGAAGCTACATACAATTTTTCTTGTCAAGCAGAGGTCAAATTTTAAAAACTTGACTTGATATATTTATGATGAATGTGTTTTCACTGAGTTTTAAAAAAAATGGTGATATAAAATTGGTTTTGAGGATATGTTCAAACCTCTTGTTTGTTGGATTCGAGCCCACTCTCTTACAATAGCAAACATAATTGAAGATATTTTTCATACAGAGTCAAATATTGATATTTTAATTTGTTGGCTCAAAAACATATTGCATAGTTTTATTCTCAAACTATATGAGAGGTTTTGTATATTTCCTAAGAAGTTTTATAACCCCATTCTTTAAGAGTCTTTGTCTATTTTGCTGAGTTGATTTGATGCCTTGACTTTTAAAAGAGATTCATGTTCGTGTGAAACAATATATGGTTTCAAATTCATGTTTGATGATGATTTTGAGTATGTGATCTATTTTGGAAAATCTTACATATTTATCCATCAAAATTACACTATATACTCAACATTCCTTTAAGTGGTAAAGATCCAAAAATTGTTTGATATCCTGGTTATGTATAAAGGCATGATACTTTGTATGCTACAACGTTTTGAGCATATGTGAAGTGATGCATTTTGGACAAAGGCCTTTTTGTTTGTTTTATTTTATATATACAGGACCAAACCCCCTCACTATATCATTTTCCAAACATTATTCCCAAATTCCCAAAGTCATGCATCATTTAATCTCATATTTTCTCCCCTCATTTTATAATAAGAAAATGATTTTAAAAGAAGTTTGTTGGCAATTTGGAATATACAATTTGTTTTATGGTCACTTGGCATGAGTTTGAAAAGATAGTGAACAAAAATTTGTGAGTTAAGTACATATTGAAAGTGAATGAGTTTCAAACAGAATTAATGAATTAAGAACATTATCACGCATTCCTATCATTTATTTCACTTTTCATAAATTATAAATCCTTTCATCTATCCCAAATTCATTGTATTTCCTTTTTCATTTCATTTCCTATGTTCAAAAGTTAATGATGGAATTCAATAAGGAGATAGTAGTGATGAACAATTTAAAGATGTATGAAGAATATTTGTTGGAAATTTGCATATATGATTTGAAGCTTGATTAGTATAAGGCATAAATATTATGGTAAGAGTATGGGAAAACTAATTATATCTGGACTATGAGCATGTATCATACACTCCTCTCATTTGATTTCATTTTACGTACATTACAAACCCCTTCATCTCTCCCAAATTCATTATGTTTCCCATGTTCTAAGTAATTATTAGTTTGTGGAAATATAAGTGATGCTTAATAAAATATGTATAATTGCAGAGAATATTGCAGAATTCTTGTTTGATTGTCCCCTTTTCCCCTTAATTTCCCTTTACTTCTTGCATGCTTGATTGTTGATTAAATCATAGCCATCATTAAATTATATAATATGCAAGATAATATTTCATGTTTTACTAGCTATAATTTATATATACTAACTTAGTCATTATGATTATCTAGATGGTTTTCTTCAGTGGAGGTAGTTATAACAGAGGAAACAAAGATAATAGGGGAAATAGAGGAAATTGAAACATAGTACAAAATGTTGGTTGTCACATGGATAGAAACAAAAGACTTAGGTTTTCTATTCATTTTGATGTCGATTATGAGGAGTTCAACCAACTCCTACAAATTTGTTTTCTAAACCTAGCTAGCCAAGGACATTTTCATCCTCCTCCACCACCTATCAGGCCTCCTTTGAAGCCTCACCCCAGCATTGTTGGTATACATGTACAACCTCATGTGTCTATGCATCTCGTGTTGATATTATGGTAGTTGCGGGAGGTATTTACCTCCATGTGTAACCCTGATGAGAATAGAATATTTCAGGAAGCAAGAAGAGACCCTAAAGCATTGGACATAACCCTAGAAGACAAGTCGGCTAAAGGAAATGTTTAATATTAAGTGTTTAGCCTCCAGAATGAGAAGTCGAACCAGACAGCTCAGGAAAAACATTATAAATATAGGACGTCAGAGCTCAATTTGAAGAGACATATCACAACTACAGAAGTGAAGAAGTGCGCATTACAGAAACTGGGTAAGTGCACAAGTCTGAGGAGTAGCTACAGTTGTAGTCACTGCAATTTGTATTCTCAGTTTAGGCTTGAACTTTCTATTGCTTATGGTTTGGACTTTCTTCCTTGTATTCTAGCTATAGAGAGAGAGGTATGCTACATTGATTGGCTATTAGTCCTAGGGTTTGCTTCCGGAATCATTCTCTGTCAAGTTTAAGGTGCTTGGGGGTGGCTTCAGCCTATGGTTGGGTGACAATATTGCTATATTGTCTATGGTTAAACGAGCACATCTATTAATTTCTAACAGGTTATGGGCCCACACTATCTTCGAACAATCTAACAACTGGAAGATAGATTGGGAGGATTTGCTCAGTTACAATTGCAGTTGCAGACAGTTTTTGCTGCACCAACAAAACCCTAACCCTCTTGTTCAGGCACCTTAAGTGAATACATTGACCTAATTTATGGATATCCTAGTGCACCCTAACCCAGCACACCTCCTGGTACTCTCAACAAGCTAAGATGCCAAGGTTGAGTTGTTGGTAAAATTCAAAGGTTGACCAAGTCAAAGTCAAAGTAGTCATGACTTACTCTATGAAGTCAGAAAACAAGTTAGAAGGGGATTCTAACTTCAGAGCATGGAAGACAAGGATTGATCTCATCCTTACCAAGAATAAAGTGTTGTATATCATGAAAAGAAAGATCGTGGAACCACAACTTGAAGAAGGAAAAGAGAAGGAACCTTATAATGTTGCAATTATGAAAAATTTCAAGGACAGTGACATCAATGCCATGAGTATCATAGTGGACTCTATAAAAGACTAGTTTATACCCTGCACCTCTCATCTTGACTCATATAAGAAAATGTATGATGCCCTAACTAACCTATTCTCAGTCAGAAACATTGGACAAGTAATGAGTAAGAAGAATGAACTCTGTGACATGAAAATGAATGATGATGACAGCATAACATCACACCTTGTGAGAATCTCTTAGTTAATATATCAACTACAAACTATTGAAGAAATCATTTCAGAGAAGGAACTGGTAAATATAGTACTCAATGGCCTTCCCAAGACATGGGATGTATTTGCCGCAAGCATGAACACAAGAAAGGAGTATCCCACATTTGAAGAACTTTGGACTTGTTGTGCACAAGAAGAATCAAGGATTAGTGCAAAAGAGAAATCCCAAAAGAAATACGATGATCAATATTTCACAACAAAGTTCAAGAATTTCATAAATAAGAACAACTTTGGCTCAAGGAAGAAACCAAATCAAGAAAAGGATATGTCAAATATACAATTCTTCAACTTTCGAAAATATGGTCACTACAGGAACCATTGTCCTGAGTTAAATAAAAGGAAGGAAACAGACGAAGCAACAATTCTCGAAGAAAAAGAACCCTCAAAGAAGGCCAAGCAAGATAAAACAAACTTCTTCTTCTAAGACAAGGTAACAATATTCTTCATAATTCTTGTACATACCATGTTTACATAGTTTATGTACATATATTTCATATATATTTCTTAGAAGATAATATGTTCAAAGAGAAACAATACCTATGGAAGAATAACAAGATAAGGATTGATATCACGATGCCTACAAGTCAAGAAATACACATGAAAAGATGAAGTACATTGACAATCCTTGGTAACAATTCTTGTGGAAGCTATTACATAAGTAACAATTGCAAGATAAGTTGAAATCAGAATAAAACTTAAAGAAACCTGGAAGAAGTAAAAACAAAAAGAAGTCAACAATCAAGAGGAAATTAGAAAAATACTTGTGACACATTGCAGAAGGCAATAAGGATGCAGACGAAAGCATGGACTCTCTTAGATGGAGGGAGTCGATTATATAATTCCAAAAGAATAGCATGCATTCATGCATGAAGCAAGAATTAGGAGGGAGATAATCCTAAATAATATTATCCATTGAGGATTATGAAATATCTATCCATGTTTTCATTGATGGTATAAGCCATGAAAAGAAGCACGTGTTCAATTTGACTTTAGAAGAAGTATTCTTCGAAAAGAAGCCTTAAAGTATCCTCGGTTGTCCATTCACATCCATGATCCTAAGATGAAAGGAAGAAGTTGGAATCTATAGAAAACTCCATGGACCCAAGAGCTAAAGAGAAACATGAGGAATAACATGAAGATTCCAAGAGAGAAAGAAACTCCAGAACAACTAGTCATAATATCAAGAATCACAAGACTACCAGCTTGATTTGAACCCACTAGAAGCAATCAAGAAAAAGTAATGAAAGATATGATGAAGAACAATATATGTAAGAAATTGTGAAAAAGGATTATGAATGGAAGCATTGTGAGATTCAGAACTAAAGGTTCTTCCATAAGGAGGAGAAAACTATGATAACAATTTGATCCCGTAAACTAGATACACCTCTATCTGAGCTATTATATCTCTTGCAATATCCATGGATTGAAGTTTACAACAGTTGGTTGTAAAAGACTATCCTTCCCAATAAGAGTATTTGAGGAAGAATCTTATATAAAGAAATCTCAAATTTTTTAGGTATACCAGAAAGAGACCCATGTATGCAGATATAAGAACCTTGTATGGATTCACACAACTTGATGAAGAGTATCTCATATACAATAGAAGCGTGGTGAAAATTTTCTATGACATAGATATCAGAATAGTTACTCAGAAGTCTGGGATGATGGATTTTTAATCCATGAAAAACTCTCATGATGACAGAAGAAGTGCTACTTGAATATGTTTCAATTTGAGCCTTGCCACAGTGTCATGAGCTAGCAGGAAACAAAAGTGTTGAATTCGACCATGATATATTGTAATGATCAGAGATATATGAAATCTTCAGAGAAAATTAGTGTTCCATGATACATCGAAGTACATTGATATCAATCCTTACATTATTTGTGATGAAGTCCAGAAAAGAGAAGTGTTTCTCCAATATATATCTCCACAGTTGAGCAAATAACATATATTTTGGTAAAACCTTTGTCCAAGTTGAAAAGTTTGCAAGCTGGGGATCGTGGAGATGACTTCCTTATTGAAAAGGGAAGAGATTACTCCCAGGTTGGGAGGGATCACTGATGTGTTATTGATTTATGGACAATCATTTTTCAGTTCAAAAAATGGTCCAGTATGAGCAGTTCCTTTCCAGTTCAGAAAGTGGTTTGATATTTCTGACGGACAGGCATTTTCCAATTTGGAAGATGGTCCAGATCGGACAGTTATTTTCATAATGAAAATGGTTTGATAGATTTTTGATGTACCATAGATAGTGATTCCCCTTATGGCTAGTGTGGGGGAATGTTCTAAGATAGTCATTCTTCTTAGCAGTCACTCTCAGTAGTGGTCAAGTAGAATGGTTTTCCTCATCGAGAATTCATTCTTTCGAAGTTCAGAGTTGTGAGCAGTTTCGAAGAATGGTTCATTTTGGAGGTTGGTGCAGGACAGTCATTTCCATTAGGAAATGGTCTGGACAGTCATTCCCTAGGGAAGACTCATTCTCTCCAAGTTTCACTATGTTTAGTGACGGAGGAATGGCCCAGTTAGGTGAATGGTCTAGGTTCAACAATCAGTGATAGGAATTCCCTAGGGAAGACTCATTCTCTCCAGGTTGCACTATGTTTAGTGCCAAAGGAATGGCACAGTTAGGTGAATGGTCCAAGCTCATAAATCAGGGACAAACATTCTTCTATGATTGAGAAGAATAGTCCAGATAGCCCATGGCTAATGTTTTACTTTATGAGGGAAGATATTCTTCTAATCTCAAATATGTGAGTGGAATAATGGCCCATATGACTCATTTTATATCATGATATTTTTTTATGCAGGTTGATATTAGATGATATGATTTCTATGGAGACTGTATGTCTCTAGATAGTAGATGTATGCTACTGTGGTGGATGTGTTCCACTGGTTGTGACTATGTTTCACTGGTTAAGTAGTTGTGTGCTACTTGGTGTGGTAGTGTACCATTGTATAGTAGTTGTGTACTACTATGGATAGACACAATTGTGTTATATTGAATGACATTGTTCTGATTGTCGTGTAGATTATCAGTAGTGTTCAAAATGATTATCAGCTAGATGGATAGTCAATGTGCTCATGGACAGACATTCTCCAGGAGGATAATGGTCCAGATAGAACAGATTGTTGGTGGACAAGCATTCTCTCTATGGAGAATGGTCCAGGTTGACAGTTTGTTGACATGTCATGAACTAGTATTTCCCTAAGGCACAAATTGTGGACCGATGTTTTCTAAGGCATATAGGTTGAGACCGATCTTTATGGTACATATGACTCGATTAGAAAATAGTCCTAGAATAAAATTCATGTAGTAATGGTCTCTATCATCCATGGCATAGATTTTAGCATCTGTTGGGATAGTCATTCTTCTAGGATGTATGTCCGGATTAGAAGAATGGTCTGTGTATCACTCTGTGGAGTCAGTGACTTATCCGGAATCATGCCTGATTGCTCATATGGAGTATGGTTGTGAGAGATGATGCATTTGATGTTATCATATGATAGTGATGATGGTGCTCATGATATAATCATGAGATAACATGTATGGCTATGATTATGCTACCGGTTGAGTGGTATGTTTGTGCTCAAGACCATTGCCTTCAATACTTCCCTAGCTAGGAGGGAGTGTTGATACTATGGTAGATGTGGGAGGTATTTACCTCCATGTGTAACTCTAACGAGAATAGAATATTACGAGAAGCAATAAGAGACCCTAAAGCATTGGACATAACCCTAGAAGACAAGTCGGCTAAAGGAAATATTTAATATTAAGTGTTTATCCTCCAGAATGAGAATTCGGCCCAGACAACTCAGGAAAAATAGTATAAATACAAGATGTTAGAGCTCACTTTGAAGAGATAGCTCGCAACTACTGAAGTGAAGAAGTGTGCACTGCAGAAACTGGGTAAGTGCGCAAGTCTAAGGAGTAGTTGCAGCTGCAGCTACTGCAATATGTATTCTCGGTTTAGGCTTGGAATTTCTATTGGTTATGGTTTGGAATTTGTGTTGTGTATGTTAGCTCTAGAAATAGAGGTACACTACATTGATTGGCTATTAGGCCTAGGGTTTTCTTCCGGAATCATTCTTTGTCAATGTTAAGGTGCTCAAGGGTGGCTTTGGCCTATGGTTGGGTGACAATATTGCTATACTTTCTATGGTTAAATGAGGACATCTATTACTTTATAACATCCCGATCCTAAAGCTTATGATGGCTGGAATAATGTGGTTCCCAATTCTCCACCGCATTTCAATGGTTGGCCCATTGTTTCATTACCATTACCTCCACCACTTCATCCTGAGCATTCAATCCATAAAATTACTTCATTATCCTCACAAGTGCACTCTACTCATATAGCCAAGAAGTTCAAGGCCTTAACTCTAGAGCTTGAACCAAGCAAAGTAAAGTGGCCTGCAATATGAATTAGCTCAGATTATTCAAAGGCCTCATCCTATACAATTAAGTCTCTTCCCATCAAACCTAAGGATGAAGTAAGAAAGATCACCTTTGGTGATATGCATCCTAAAATGTCTACAAATGAGGATAAAAAACTTTACAAGGTATATTTACGAATGCACAGGGTGGTATCATTAGAAGGAAGTGAGCAGAGGAGAAAAGCCTCCCATAAAAAAATCTATTTTTTGAATTTTATGATGGTACTTTGACTTCATTTTGAATGTTGGACATATTTACACTTACATTTTGGGACAGCAGACAGATTGATTTATTTTTTACATATTTATGATATATTGGGAGCACAAGTGTATTTATGGCATGTATATTTTTGGGTTGTTGGATGTGCATATATTTATGATGATGAGATGGCATGCTATGCATATTAAAATCATGGAGAAACAAGGGAATATTGAAAATTAAACAAATAAGGGTCCCCAACTATTAATTGTTATTTATTATTATCCTTTATCAGTGTTTAATAAATTTGTCCTACTTAATTAAATTTCACTAAAAGGTAGTTAAACTAATTGAACTACCTCATTGAAGAATAAAAAGAGGAAGGAAAGGAAGGATAAGGTAGGAGATAATAGAGAGGAAATTATGATAAAAGTTTGCTCTTTCTCTTGAAGTGAGATTTCATTCATTTTCACTCATTTTTGAATTACATGAGAGCTTAATCCTCTTGAGATTTCATTCATTTTTTAATTACATGAGAGCTTAATCCTCTTGTTGACAGTGGGATTATACTAAAGGTGCAAAGAAGAAGGACTAAGAAGAATAGATATTTGACATGCTTCAAAAGGTCATTCATTTGTCTCGATAGTCTGTTGATTTTAATTTGATTTCTGAATTAGTTTTCAGTGTTGATTAGAATTATTTTGCAGAGTCAAGACAATGATGCATTTGTGGCTTGGTTGATCTAGAATTTTTCTGGTCTTGGTATTTTCTTTGAAAACATCAGTTGTCTTTGTGTGGTGTAAAATTCCACCATAGACTTCTAAGTATAAATTTGGTTCTTACCCTCACATGAGTTTGTAGAGAAATATTTTGTTGTAATTTGGAATTGAAATCAATAAAATCATATGTTGATTTTGGTCTCAGTTTTGGATCATATTATACAATGAGATTTCAAATTTGTCTTCTGTAAATTGTCTATTTTAATTTGTTTATAATCACTTTCAAATACTTTTTCCGTTTTCTTTTTTTGAAGCATATAATTATAAAATAGCATCAGACCCGAGTACTTATTGCTTGAGGGCTGATTGTTATTTTTTATTAGGCTATAAACATGGGGTGATAATCCTGCCTATCTCACCAAAGCCTTATGAGATTCAAAATGTTGGTATAAGAACTTCCCATTGCTTTTCATCAACGGTGGTACCATGTATTATCATGGGGGTGGACAGAATGAAGAGAGCTAAATCATATGAGCATATTCCATGGGTGGAAAGGCATTCACCCTTAGTCAGTTGTTTTGGCTAGTAATCTTTCCAAACAGATAAGTGCATGCTTATTTTCTGTTGACCTTAATATTAATTTATCATGTGATATTTATGTTGATTGTGAAATCCATGAAACTGTTGGAAGTCCGAGAAAAGGTCAATGAGAGAAATGAAGGAAAGTCTACATGTTTCTATTTGCTCATTACTAGTTATTGTTTCTTGTAATGTGTAATCAATGAAGAGAATTTATTAGGCTCTGCAATTCACAGTTTAACCCTGTGTTTTTAATTTCCTAGTGAATTAAACTATGAGAATAGACTATGAAGAGAGCTTGGTCAAAGATATTTAGACTTTGAGAATGAGTGAGGGATATATGGTAATGCCCAACCTCTATGTAAGCGAGATGCACCTTAATCTCGTGGGGAAGCACCAAAACTTCCTCGAAATTGGATTTGTTGTCTTCTTCTCAAATTTACTATATAAATCCATCCCTTTCACGATTATGAAACTGGAGATCGAGAGAATAAACCTTAACTCATTGAAATCCATGCTAAAACTGATGTGAAATAGTAGTCATTGGATCTAAGGGGAGGATAAAGCTCCATTGTCTGATCATCACCAGAGATTAGGAACCGGGAGTAGAGCCCTAGTTAACTAGATCAGCAGAGAAACAAAGGTTCTATCTCTCCAATTGGAATGGCCTTGTTAAATCTCAGTGTCGGTGGGGCAGGGCTCTAATGCAAAGTTCCCCCTTTTACACTTGTAATCAAGGGAGGGAGAGAGAGAGAGAGAGAGGATGATGTCGTTATGACATAGATTGCTAGGGTGGCGGCCAAAATTCCATGGAGGATGACACTTGTCGGCATCTAATTGGCGTGGGTCGAGTGTGGGCCCTGTCGGGCATAATTCTTTGAATTGGCACCTTGAATCTTAGCTGTCAAATCCAAGGGATAAGAAATATCGGCCATTAATTTCTTGATAATATTAGGAGGGATTTGACACCCCAGAGAAACTGGAACTTCAGGCCACCAAATCTCCCAAGGCTCATCCCATTTCATTATTTCCCCAATTTCTCGATGCCTAATTGGGCATGGTTTCGAGAAGGGTTCTGACCCTTTCCCCTTTGCAATTGTACGAGTAGGAGGACGTATGGGGAACGTGTTGATGATTTCAAGATGACATAATTGATCTTGGTATCATTCATTTTAGCCAATAGGAAGTATATAGGTGTTATCACATGAGTGGAGGAGCCCTTATGCCATGTGATGATGTGTAGTGCCATTTCAGTCCACATGTTGTGTTGTGGTTAGTCCACATGTTATGAAGGATAATGTGCCACATGTCTTGGATGGTAAAAAGTTCCAGTGCAGAGTTCCATACGAGGCCAGAGGACATGATGATGTCAATAGCCACATGTTGTACCAAGTGTCGCGCCATGCGTCAAGCCACATCATTGTGCCACATCATCTTAGTTTCCATTCAGGTTACGAGGTTTCATGCCAGGTGGCATGCCACGTTAGGACCACGTGTCCTTGGTGCCAGATGGGCCATCAAATTAAGATTTTGAGGAATGAGTGCTTATGTCTTACCTTGAGGGCTCGGTGCCTGGTGCCTGGTGGGTTAGGATGCCCAGTGGGGTTATATTCCCAATGCACAGTGGGGTAATATGCCCAGTGCACAATGGGGTAAGATTCCCAGTACCCGATGGGGTGAGGTTCTTTGTGGGGTGAAGTCTCTGTTGGGGTATGGTTCATGGTACTGGATAACCGATTAACTAGAAAACGGGAAGGATTTGGTTGTGTTAGCTATGGGGATCCACCAAATATCGGTGTCTGGTTGGGCATATAACCAGCTTTAAGTCTCGTCATTGGTTATGCATTGTATTCGTCATCCATTGGTTGGGTTGTGCCATGTTGAAGGGTGACATGTCTTTGTTGGATAGTTGGTTGTCATTGATGTCAACATATTTGATGAGTGAATTTGAAGAAGCCTACAAGAATCTCTGTAAATGTGGATAAGTAGTTAAGTGATTGAGAAGCCCGAGAGGTGTGGTCATGAAGCCCAAAGTTTTTTGAGAAATAAGGATATGAAGGACAATGTAAATGCAAGTAACACACCCATATATGTATATTCCTTGTCATCCCATTTCCATTGGTAGGTGGTATGTCATGTAGTTCCACACGGTTGAGAAGTTATGAGGTCATGAATTTGGAAGCCTGGGAGATGGGTTAAGAAGCCCCTAAATAGTTACAAGTCATTAAATAAAGGGTAAAGTGATTGTAACAAGAATTCCTAAAGTTAAGGAGAGAAGTTACTTAGAAAAGGTATAAATACAGAACAATAAGCCTCTCATTTGTACATTCACTTACACAAGTTTATTGAATATCTTTTACTAAGAAAGTGATCTATTGGAGAATTTGAAACGACGAATCTGAGGCACTGAAATAGTAAGGAGAGAGAAAGTTTCAAGATTGCAAATGAGAGAAAGGGTTTTCCGTAAAACCCTAATTTGGCTGACCCCCGTGGATCAAGCTATTGGTGTCCCGCGAGGCACCCCTATGGGTTGTACGACCCTTGTCCCATGAGACCCTGTGTAATGCATGGGTTAGTCCTATGAGGCTAAGACAAATATGTAGGACGATGCTAGTACTAGGTTTTTAAGGCTAAGAAAGAGTTATAGGTCTATAACATAGTGTATCAGGTCAGCTACAGGTGTAAAGGTATCTCTATATGCATGTTTTGAGGGTTATATATTGGTGATGTTATGGTGCATGCTTGAGGCATGTCTTTGGTATCTTGTTGAGACATTGGTAATTTCTTGAGGCACATCTTATGTGCATGGTGTGAGGCATATTTATAACACATGTATGAGGTACGTTTCTTGGTGATATTGACGCATGTTTAAGGCACTTCTTGATGAGGTTATGGAACATGTTTGAAGTACATGCATTGTTAGTTTTGGTATATTCCTTGAGGCACATCTTGGATACTTGGCATATGATTTGTTGTATGGTATAAGCTTAAGGAATGTCATGAGTGATATGGAACATGTTTGATGGTATATCTTGGTACATGGTATGGTACAGGTTTTGGTTTGATGCATGATGTGGTACATGGATTATGTACATGGTATGGTACAGGCTATGGTACATGGTGCATGTGCATGGTATGGTGATGGTTTTGGTATGCATGTGAGTGGATCTGGTTATAGTTTGTTGATGATGATATATCAGTCATGGTGACAGGGACAATGATAATGACAGTGATGGTGACAGGGACAGTGACAGGTTGGATGATTGGTTTATCATCAGGTACAGGTTGATGTGACAGAGTGAAAGTGATTGGTTGATGAGACAGTGATAGTGATAGGTTGGTTGATAATAGTGGAAGTTACAGGTTGATCAGTGGTAGTGACAGTTTGAGTCTACACTTCTATTTCAAGGTGGTAGGACGAGGCAAGGAAAGGGGGTTGTAGCCTCCTTCCGATTGGTGTCGAAGAATTCAAGGAGTCGTAGCTTCCTTCAGGTTGGAGCCTGTAAATCAGGGGGTTGTAGCCTCCTTCTAGTTGGATCTTCCTTCATGTTGGAGCCTATAAACTAGGGGGTTGGAGCCTCCTTCCAGTTGTAGCTGGAGAATTCAGAGATTTGTAGCTTCCTTTAGGTTGGAGCCCGTAAATAGGGGGTTGGTGCCTCCTTCTAGTTGGTGTTGGAGAATTGGGAAGTTGGTGCTTCCTATGAATTTATTCTTGATATATATAAGAAAGAATTTTGTTGTTTTCTTCCATTTGGGTTTCCATGTAAATTCGGGTGTATTGTGTACTTGATGTGATATTGTTGAATGGTATTGTTTATGGTTATATGATCATGATATATAGAATGAAATCATCAATGATATATTGTTGATAAAGTTGAAGTTTATGTACTGTGATTGAAAGTGGTAAAAATTGCTCATACTGATTCACCCCCCCTCCTCCCCCCCTCTCAGTATTCCAACAATTGGTATCAAAGCAGGTCCTTCAAGAAAACAGTTTAACCACTAGAAGAAATATCATGGAGTACACTAAGATTGGGGTACCATAGTTTGATGGTCATAATGGTTTGAGCTATGAGGTATGGAGAAACAATATGAAAGTATTATTAGGATCATAGGGGTATGTTATTTGGTACTCATTTGTTACAGGATACAACTGTTCAAAGAAACTAAAGACTACAACCAATAAGGAATTGAAGAGAAACAACAAAATAGCAATGGATTTTATCTTGGAAGGATTACCGGATCCGGTAAAACACAAAGTGGGATAATTTTTATCAACCAAAGAAATTTGGGATAAGCTACATAATCTATACTTTAAGGAATATCGGTCTATCACAAAACCATACCATTCTAATCAGAATAAAGAAGATGTTGAAGCATAACGAGATGAAAGAAGCTCTCCATGTAAAATAGATTCAGAAGAAGATTGTGAAGAAGGCATAGTAAATCTTGAAGAAGAATTAATTAGCGCTTTAGAAGATCAGATGAAATAAAGAAGAACAAGTCACTCAAAGAAGAATTAATCAAGCTAAAGAAGGGGTCTCAAAATCCCAACTCTGAAGAAGTCCAACAAATGATTACAAACCTAAAAGTTCAATTAGAGGAAGCCAGAAGAATTGAAAAAGCATGCAAAAGTCAGTTGGAAGAAAAGCAGTTTTTGGAAGCTGAAATAGTAGCACAAAGAAAGGAAACAGAGAAGAGAGAAAATATTTTGACTAGCCATCTCAACGAAATATCTGAGGACTTATATAATATTGAAGCAGAATTTAGACAGCAAGAAAGAAGACTTGAAGAATAAATTGTCTCCTTTAAGACCCAACTTGAAGAAGAAAAGAGAACGAGTGAAGTCATGAAGATCCAGATGATTAAGAAAGAAGAAGATTGTGAGAATCTTGAAGAATAAGTTGTCACATTAAGAGTTAAATTTAAATTTGTTGTTGGGTAAAATATATGCACTAATTTATCAAGATGCAAGCACAAGAAATGTTAGATTGGAGCCTATCCTATTCTAATATCTAATGACGGAAAACGCACACATAAATAAAATAAAATCTAGGATTAAAATCGAAGTACAAGAAATGAGATCAAGTGCAAAAAATAAATTGAACTACAGGAAAACCAAATTAAAACAAATTGGATTGAAAAGAAATCGAAAAGTAAATGCGGGATTTACCAAAATGACATTCAAATCAGTGAATGAGGTTACTCAAACCCTCATGTATGTGTGCTACTGACCTGAAAGGGAATTTACCAGTTTTAAGAGCAAATCCACCAAACTCCTAATTAACCCTATACTAACAAAATAATATAATGTAAAATATTCAAAAAACAAACTTAAGAAAATTATCCTCGATAAAAGATACTCCTTGAAACGAAAGCAAAAACATTATTGGTACGGGATTAATTTTGAGATCACTTTATAACCATAATCCTTTTACCCATGCATGACACTTAAAAAGATTTAACAATACTTTAATAAATAAAACAACACACAATTGCGACACAACAAATAATACGAAATAATATAAAACAAAAATAACAATATTATAACAAATATGTAAACTAAATTAACAAACATATCACAAACAAACTATTAAACAAACAATTAACAAAACATTATAGATATATAACATAAAGTTATGACTATTAACACACTTTAACAAAATGTTATAAGTATACAACAAATAAACAATAAAAAAAAGGTTATAACAAATATATGTCATCAACATATAATAAATAAGTTTACAACAATGCATATCATAACCATTCACAAATAATAACAGAAATTGTATACAACACAACAATGTAACCTACAATATAATAATATAAAGTTAACACAACATATACTACAATTTAATAATAAAAAATTAACACAACATATAACACAAGTGAACAAAAAAAACTCAATAAGTAATCATATGAGAATGTGTCTAAGAATCACATGATATATAAACAATACATGAGATATGAAATAATACGACATAAAACCTAAAAACCTAAGTGAACAGAATTATACGTTTCTTGCAGCCTCAAAGGATTAAAGAATTATGAGGCAAGTGAATGGAGACCGCATTGAAGTAAATATATGTAAGCATAAGGATTTATCAATCTGAACAACAATCTGAATGGATGAACGTGAAAACTCTGTGATCTGAATCCCGAATACATCCCTTGTATGGAAATTTATCCATGAATGGACTAATGTGTACAATGTACAGTTCAGAAAATGAGGAACAAACGAGAGAACAGAACAATTTCCCGTGCAATTGATTTATAAATTCAATGAACAACCTAGTTCCGTTAAAAAACACAAAAGAAAAACAAAACGCACTGCAATCTAGTTACAGTTGTAAGAGAAACACGCTAATAATAAAATGTAAAAGACAGACTATAGTGAAATACATTACAGAGTAATGGAATGGAGCATTAGTGAGCCGAATTGGTGGGCCCTCCCAACCGGCGTCACGCTGCTTAGAAAGCTACAGGATCACGAACAACTCAAGCTACAACCAATTCTCAAGAGTACCAGCATAAATTGTATTGAAATAAGTCTCTAAATTACATTTCCTGCAGATGGCACAACTCCAGCTCTTGGATCATTAAGAAACTCAGAATCAGATGCTTTATTACAATGATAAGAACAAAACTCTCGTCCTTATTTCTTCTACCCAATTTATATAACATCCACTCAAGCTAATTCAAGGACTAATTAATGGATTCCAAGAATATTTGGGTTAGGCATAACAAACTGCTATTATTTGGTAGTTACGATTCATGAGATTTGCACAATAACCTTTACAAAACAAATTTCCAAATATTACATACAAACTCTATCTTCTTTGCTTTGGAATTCCACACAGTAGCTTTACTTCCATATTTAAAGAATAGCTAGAATCTTTGCAGATCTGGGCGCATCATTTTATAAATATGGGCATTTTGTTCATAGTGATTTCAAATCTGGACACATCCTGAAATTTGTGCAAGTGCCAATTAAAGAACCAACAATAACTCTTCAATTGTTCATTTGTTTGTAAACATTCTCGCAGGACACCCAATTTGTCATGTTGGTGTTAGAAAAACAGGGTCGCGAAGCAATAAAATAAAAACAAATGATGAAATAAAACACTGAAAATACACAATACAATAGAGACACGGATATACGTGGTTCACCTAGTGTGGGCTACGTCCACTAGAGAAATTGTCAGGGCCTTCCTTTATTATTATCCAGCAAATGAATGGATACAACCTACAACACACCCGCTATAACTTCCTCTTCTTTCTCTCACAATCTCCTCTCTTAGAATGCAATATTCGCAATGATACATAGCCGCAATACATTTCCCTCATAAAAGAGGGTTGTCTTCTAGGGAAAAAAACCCTAACATAACTTCTATCGTCAAATATGTGACCTTATAATGAACGATCCAGATTTACTATGAAATTACAATATATATTTACAGGGAAATTTTTATTTCAGGGGTTGTGCCCCCGAACCCCCACCAGAGGACTGTTTTCCCCCCCTGCACTCCTCCACGTGGAGGAGTGCACATTCTTCTAGGGTTTAAAGTCTTCATGGGGTATAAACACGGTTGAAAACAAATGCCTCTGAATCAGGAATATAATCAAACTCCAAAACCAACAATCTCTCACTTGGAGACTGATCTCAACAACTCCATTGTTGCTTTATCTGCTAGACTATGATCATTTTTGAACCTGGAAAATTTATCATCTTTCACCTTCATGCTTGAAGACCAATTGAAAATGAGAAGGAACTCAGTTTCTCCCTGGTTACTCCCTTTGTTAACATGTCTACAGTGTTTTGTCCAGTGTGTATCTTTTCCAACTTCAAATATCCATCTTCCAAAATGGATCGTATGAAACGTTACCTCAGTTGTATATGCTTAGTCTTTGAATGGAAGGTTGAGTTATTTTCAAGATGAATGGCACTCTCACTGTCACAGTACAACATGTTATTCTCCTGCTTCTTTCCCAATTCTTCCATAAACCTCTGTAACCAATTCATTTATGTACTAGCCTCTGTAACAACAACATACTTTGCTTCTGTTGTTGAAAGTGAAACAACCTTTTTCAGTTTTGAAATCCAACTTATTGTTGTTCCACCTATAGTAAAAACATACCATGTGGTGCTCCTCCTGCTATCTTTATCACCTACCATATCTGAATCAACATATCCCTGTAGAACAGTGTTTGAAACAACAAAACATAATGTATGAGTAGAAGTACCTCTCAAATACCTGAGAATTCACTTTACTGTCTCACAATGTTCTTTACCTGGATTGTTCATATACCTCCTCACAACTCCCACTGCATGTGCAATATCTGGTCTTGTGCAAACCATTGCATACATCAAGATACCAACCACTGATGAATAAGAGACCCTAGACATGTATTTTATCTCCTCATGTGTCTTGGGACACATTTCCTTAGTTAATTTGAAATGGCTAACCAAAGGTGTACTAACTGGTTTTGCATTTTGTATTCTAAACCTCTCCAACACCTTTTTTATGTACTCACTCTGAGACAATGTCAATTTGCGATTTTTCTCGTCTCTTGTTATTTTCATACCAAGGATTTTCTTTGCAGCACTCAAATCCTTCATTGCAAATGAATTAGCTAATTTCTTCTTGAGCACATTTATATCATGCATATTAGACCCTGCAACAAGCATGTCATCTACATACAATAGCAAGATAATATAGCTTACATTTTCTATCCTTTTAAAATAAACACAGTAATCAGAATGACATCTACTATAACCTTGTTCTATCATAAACCTGTCTAACTTCAAATACCATTGCCTTGGAGCTTTCTTTATTCCAGACAATCTCTTCTTCAACCTGCATACCAAATTCTCATTCCCTTTGACTTCATACCCCTGTGGTTGTTGCATATAAATATCTTCCTCAAAATCCCCATGGAAAAAAATTGTTTTTATATCTAATTGTTCATAATGCAAATATTTTACTGCCAAAAGAATTAAAATAGTCCTAATTGAAGTCATTTTAACAAAAGGAGAAAATATTTCATCAAAATCTATACCTTTCATTTGTACAAACCCCTTTACAACAAGTCTAACCGTGTACCGCTTTTTGCCTCCATCTTCGTCCTTCAACTTGTAAACCCATTTATTATGTAATGATCTTTTTCCTGTAGGCAATTGAACCAAATCCCAAGTCTGGTTATTTACCAGGGAATCCATTTCCTCTTTGATTCTTTTCTTCCACTTCTTTTTAGTGTCTATCTGCATTGTCTCTTCATAACATTATGTTTCACCAGAATCAGTCAACAATAAATCATATAATGAATGAGAGTATCGTTCAAGGGGTCTACTTAACCTGGTAGATATTCTAACAACACTTGCAGGAATTTGAGGTGTTTTTTTCTCATGTTGTTGTACATTTTGATTTTCTGGTACCTTTGGAATTTTTAGTTCAGTGATCTCATCAAGCACTTTGTATTCTGGTTTTTCTTTCTCTTGTATATTTCCATGCACCTGATCTTTGTACATGACCTTCTCATTGAATATGAAATCTCTACTCCTAATGATTTTTTTATTTTCGTAATACCATAAGTGATAACCAAAATCATTAACAGTGTATCCAATAAAGGTACACTTCTTGGATTTTTCCTCAAGCTCTGTTCTATTTTCTTTATCAATATGGACGAATGCTTCACAATCGAAAGTTTTCAAAAAAGAATAATTTACCTTTTTACATGTCCATGCCTCCTCTGGAATTCCACCATCCAAAGAGTTTGAAGGTCCTTTGTTTATTAAGTAAACAATTGTATCTACAACATCTGCCCAGAATTGTAAGGGAAAACTAGCATGCAATCTCATACTCCTTGCATGCTCCATGATTATCATGTTAATCATTTCTGACACACCATTTTCTTATGGTGTTCCTGGAATTGTCTTCTCTCTATGAATCCCATGGTATGAATAGTAATCATCAAAATCCTTGTTGCAATATTCACCTCCATTGTCTGATCTGAAATACTTCAACATTTTTCCTAACTCATTCTCAACCAAATATCTCCATTTCTTAAAAGTATCAAAAACATCATATTTTTGTCGAATGAAATAAACCCAAGTTTTTCTAGTTGCATCATCAATAAAAGTAACATAATAATGAGAGGCTCCAAGATATGATACATAAGATGGTATCCATACATATGTATGCACAAGATTTAACCTTTCACTCTTCTTTTCTTTTTCAACTTTGAGAAATCTGATTTTCTTCTATTTTCCATAAACGCAATGCTCACATAAATCCAAATCAATTTGTTTAAAATCTTGCAACAAATTTCTTTTTTGAAGTATTTGCATCCCCTTCTCACTCATGTGTCCAAGCCTATGATGACACAGTGTTGTATCAACTCTTGTAGAAGATAAAGATATAGAAGAGTCAGTATTACCAGTACATAACTACAATGCACCTACCTTCTCTCATTTTTCTATCACCAATTATCCCTTGGTGACCTTCCACACCTTATCTGTAAATATCGATATACAACCATCACTTGCCAACTACCCTATTGAAATTACATTTTTTCTTAAATCTGGAATATGTCTTACCTCTTTCAACAACCATTGGTTCCCATTCATTTTCTTTATTTTTACCTTTCCCATTCCAACAATTTTGGATGGTGCGTCATCACCAAAATGAACATGTCCAAAATCACATTGAACATAATCTAGAAAATGTTTCCTATGGGGTGTGGTATGAAATGAAGCCCCTTAATATACTACCCAAGAATCAGAAATATTATCTACAGAAATAATCAAAGAATGTTGTAACACATCACATGTTACATTTGCTTCCTAATTTTTCTCCTGATGTCCATCTCTTTGTTGCTCTGCGGTATTTCTTCAGATGTCCTTTCTTTCCACAATTCTAACACTCTATCTTTCCTAGTTTGGATTTGGATCTGCCCTTCCTAGAATTCTCGCAGTTTCTTGAGCCCTTTCCTCTATCCTTTTGTCTTCCCCTGTTCTCTATGTTTAACACATTACCTAATGTCTCACATGTTATTTTTTTTCGCATTTCCTTGCTAAGGATAACACCAAACAACATCATCAAATTTCAGAGTATTTGAACCAAAGACATTGTTACTTACGGCCATGACCAAGCCATTCCATCTTTCTGGAAATGAGCACAAGATTAAAAGAGCCCTGACCTCATCATAAAAATCCACATTTTCATAACTTAGTTGATTAGTAATCGTATTAAATTCATTTAAATCATCTGCAACAGACCCACCTTCTGACATCATATTAAATAATATCTTTATTAGAAATACCTTATTGGACATCGAGGGTTTTTCATACAGTTTAGAAAATGCATCCATCAGCTCCTTTGTTGTATTTTCTTTCGAAATATTGAAAGCCACTGACACTGCCAGGATCAACTGTGAATTTCCTAGTGACTTTCTGTCAAGAACCTCCCAGTCTTCGTCTTTCATGGTTGTCGACTTCTTTTCTATTGCAACCAATGGTAGGAATAGACCCTTCTGATATAAATAATCTTCCATATGCAACTTCCATAACTGGTACTTTTTTTCGTTAAATTTCTTGATCCTAAACTTTCCATCTTCTGCCATTGCTCTCACTCAAACCAGGAACCCTCTTTTCCTGCGAGTTACCTTTCGCTCTGATACCAATTGTTAGAAAAACAGGATCGTGGAGCAATAAAATAAAAAACAAATGCAGAAATAAAACACAGAATATACACAATAAAATAGAGACACAGATATATGTGGTTCACCCAGTGTGGACAACTTCCACCAGAGAAATTGTCAGGTCCTTCCTTTATTATTATTCAGCAAATGAAGGGATACAACCTACAACACACTCATTGTAACTTCCTCTTCTTTCTCTCACAATCTCCTCTCTCAGAATACAATATTCGCAATGATACATAGCCACAATACATTTCCCTCATAAAAGAGGGTTTCCATCTAGGGAAGAAACCATAACATAAGTTCTACCATCATATATGTGACCTTATATTGAATAGTCCAGATTTACTATGAAATCACAATATACATTTACTGGACAATTTTTCCTTCGGGGGTTGACTTGCCACCAAACCCCGCAGGTGGGAAATCCCTCTTGCACTCCCTTGCATGGAGGAGTGCACATTCTTATGGGGTGTAAAGTATTGATCAGGTATAAACATGGCTGAAAACAAAGGCCTCTGAATCAGGAATATCACTAGGCTCGACAACCAACAGTTGGGAACAAAACCCATGTTCTCGATTCTTCATATGATTCTTCATGTTCACAAAAATCGAGGCCGAAATTAACTGTCTAGAACTTTTATTAATTTGGCTAAATTATTCCCCCTGAGCTGGACTTCCACACATGCAACCTGGGTGGATTTTGACACATGCGTTAGCATGTCGATGTCACTGCAGAGAAAACCCATGTTTTTTTTTTTTTTTCCCTCTAAACGCACAAATATGCCAAATAATAACGGGCATGAAAATAACAATGTTGGTGCATGAATGTTGAACTATAGTAATGGTACAGGAATGTTGAGCATGCTAATACAAGAATCTCACTTCACGAACCGTCATCAGTAAACCATGATAAAATCATCATTTAATCACTAAAAATGTAGAAAATGATGTATTAACCACCCTATATGTATACTTGTGAATGACGAAAAATAATGGTAGTCTATGGTGTAATGAGACGTATATTATTAGTGAAATGTGGGAAAAGGTGTAATGATGAATGTATTTGTATAGCGGAAAACATGGAAAAAGTGGAGCCCAATAGTTGTCAAGCTCAGCAAGAACACTAAAGAGAGAGAAATCACTACACCATCAATAAAGAAATTTGAAGGGAAGTGTTACAGGGTGCTATAAAGTAAGAATGAAGAGAAGGCTAAGAGTAATGTAGAAGTCATCAAGGGTCCTACCAAGAAGGAAGAATGTGATCCCTCAAAGAAGAATATTCCAGAAATGAAGAAAATTCCAGAAGAATATTACAGAAGAGACAGATATCAAACAAGACCCTCCACTTTTAGGTATTAAAGAAGCTTCAATCATTGTGAAGGAAAAAACAGAAGAGAAGATCGTGATCAGCCAAGGAATGAATTCAAAAGGAATACAACACAAAGAATATCATTCACTCCCAGGTATCAAAATTTCTTTTATGGTCATTGTTTTATTTGTAATAACTTTGGACATAAAGTAGTAGATTGCAGAGCTTATGGAAGAAATGATCAAGTAAGAAATGTTTATGTGGCCCCACACAATATTGAATGTTACAAGTGCCACAACTATGGACATATAGCTAGTGATTGTAGAAGTATGATGGATACTTCCATGAAAGAGAATATTGATATCAGATATAGAAAGGTTTGGAAAATAAAACAAGAACAATTAAAGGAAGAACATGTGAATGAAGAACTCCCAAATATCATACTCTCAGGATTTGCAATAGTGCAAGATCATGATGAATCTACATGAAAAGAAGAAGATGTCAAAATTCAGAAAGATGATAAAGAGGAAGATGTCAAAATTCAGGAATATTATGAAGAGGAAGATTACTCCACATTAGGGAGGCTTCCTCCACCTTTCTAAGCCATCCGTCTTGGAGACTCCCAGTGAATATGAATATTGAAAGGGGGGAGTCTAAGCAACAACTCTACATATCAATTGGAATGAAAATGGTCTATTGATCATGGGGGAAACAAGAGGCCAGTGAAAATGAGGTGAAGCATTTGGCATAACCAACCATAAAAATATGAACTATAAGGAATTTGAGGGTATAAGACAATAATATGATGAAGAGGTATGAAGCCCATTCTCTAATATGGAAGTTATCCAGACTCTCAATCTACAGGAAAGAGAAACACGGGTGTTGATAATGTAAAGAGGTGTTAAATCCAAGGAAACCCATGAGAGTTGAGTGCTACCAATTAGTAGTGATTGAATACATGTAGAACTAGGAAAAGTTACCTGCTAATTTGGAAATAAAAACCCTAAAGGTAAATTCAGAGGGGAAACATTGGGAAATGTGAAAGACATGGAGGGAGTATCTACATTCCAGTTTGAAGAAGTGACATAAAAGGGATGGCAAAGGGCCCTGTTTCATGTAGTGAAGAGAAAAAATAGCTCCCTAGCTAATACCTTCACACATGAAACAAAACATGTGATGTTAAAGTACTCATGATAAGAAATATATTGATGTAAACGGTGTGAAAAACAGAGCTAGTGAGATTACATACATGTATGTTGAAATTTGGCAAGGAAAATAGGCCCTTGATGAGATTTTTTGTGAAAATTAATGGAGCACACTGTTAGAATATGATGGATGTGCTCGTTTAACCATAGACAATATCACTATTATCACCCAACCATCCACCCCTGAGCACCTTAACCTTCATAGAGAATCATTCCGGAAGCAAACCCTAGGCTAGATAGCCAAACAAGATAGCGCACCTATCTCTCCAAGGATAGTGAACCAAACAAGAGTTGATTAGAGAGTCGAAACAATAACCAAGAGATAGTCCAAGACAAAACCAAAATCTGCTAGCTACAGTATCTGCAACAGAAGCTCTCCTCCACACTTGAGCACAAATTGACCAACTACAGTGCGCACAAGTGTTGCTTCTGCAGTTATAAGAATGCCTGCCAGAATGAAGACTGGCCTCTTGTATTTATGCTAAAACTGGCAAA